>QTSX02004428.1:0-63040 GCA_014839935.2 Entomophthora muscae
CTCCTCAATTAGGTTCATGAATGGGGAATACACAGGAGAAATAATAGGCGCAAATCTGATATGGTCAATTGCTGTGAGCCAATTTCCACGCCTGTCTCAATTGTTGGAAACTCCTCAAGAATATCTGCCAACTTATGGAGTCTAACATTATCTAATACAATAACATTGGTGAACTCTGGGCTAGTGCTCCTGAGATGATCTTGTACCAATTGAAGAAATGATAGGAAGGTCCTTCTATTATGGGATCCCTTGATCATTTGGTATAGTTAAATCACTTTTGAACCAAGGAAAGCCACCATAAAATAGGCCAAAGCACAAACAGGTGCATGTTGGGATACACTATCTTTGGAATCTTTGGGCACAGATGTATGAATTGTTTATGAAAGATACAAATAACAGTTCATTGATGTAGGAGAATTTACTGTGCACTTATCCTTCAGTGCAGCATACATCTTTGTGTATGTATTATGGGTCTAAATTTTCATTGAGCTATTCCACTTGTATGGGAATACCCTGAGTTTTTTTCCAAGAAACCACAATTCTCTAACCATACAATAGTAAAATGGAATCACAATCTCAATTCCAAAAACAGATTTAACTATTGCCTGTATATTTGCCAGTTAAATATAGTAATTTTGGGCAATACACTGCTTGATTGCCCTGATATGCTCCTTATTCAGTATGGTTGACTTATGCTTGGATTTCTTCATAAAAAAACCTTGCCAATTTTCAGGTACGTACTATACAGCCTATGTGCTGATTTTTCAATACACTTATTTTTGCTGTGGGCTTCTTTTAGTCCCAATTTTCCTTGATAAATTTGATGAGGGTTTCACAGATTGAGTTTAGGATCACTCCATGCTTGGGTTTTTTGATGGTAGGCATTGACTCTGCGGGTTCTGCTAAGACACACTGCATAGGCACTTAGCTATAAAATGCAGTAATATTTTTTAGCGCCTTCTGCCCTTCACAGTTTGGAAAGACTGTGGTTCTTTTTTGTCTCCTTGCCCTTTGCCATCACCTATGTAAGACTTGTATGTGGTATCCAGAACAGGCTCTACCCTCTATATGATACTAGCAAAGGTAGTATCATGGTAGTATATAGGGTTCTATACAAAGGATACCCTTTTGATGGTGATGTCTTTTACTGTCCTGATAGTGGTGACTTTGGTGTATTTTCTGGACAGCTTTGAAACTCTTGGGTTTAATACTAGCTGCTCTTTCAGTCTGAGAGCCCTGGGTTTGTTCTTGTGTTTTTGCATCTTGGGTTTCACTCTCTGACTCAAAGCAACTCTCATCTTTTACCTCCTGGATTACAGCCACTTTGTTCTTTGACCCATGAGCTTTCACATCTGTGACATACTCCTTTGGCCCCTTGACTCTGTTGTTGTGATGTGTCTATTTTGATATAAAAATTAAATTAAATCAGTCTATCTATATAATTTATTTATTATATTTTTTGTTTGTCTAAATTTAGTAGCATAAAAGCTTATAGTCACTACCGCTTATTAAAAATTAGTTTATGAAATTTCTATATTAATTATTTTTGGTTGTAAATGTGCACTTTTAACTGTATGTATTGATAAATCTGATTTTTTATATTTCAATCCCAAAAAGACACTTAGAATATTTATTTCCTTTTCATATTCTAGATTGTATCTCTTAATTAGGATGAACTTGTAGCAGTATTATAGATTCACTGGTTTGTTCTGATATTTTTATTGTCTGTTTCGGTTGCTATTAGGGCTTGTTGTTGGATTGAGCTTTTTAACTTTTGTGACTGAGTTTATTTCATTTTCAAAAGCTATAGTAAACATAGTAGCTTTGTTTTGTGACTGAAATCAATTTGTTCTAACACTTGGAAGTTTTATTGTTGAGCCATAATTAATTTGTTCTCACTTTACATCTTTTGTTGTGTCTGGACATTTTTGTCAATTAGCGCACATTTTCTGTGGAATTAGCTTCTATTTCTATCAAAAAAGTTGGAATTTGTTGTGACTGAACCAATTCATTCTGAACTGAACAATTTTCATTTATCTCAACAGGTTGTAAAACTACCCTACATTATATTTTTATCCTGATATCCTGTCAGAAATCCTAGAAAGAGGTAATCCTCAAGAATTCTATTGAATATTCAGATATTTAATAAGCTTTATTACATCCTACTAATTATGTATTTATCACTTGAATTATTATAATTATAAAACCACTTGTGGTTATATTTCTTTATTCATTATTTCTGATTGAATTTTAACTGACATGAAATAAGACAATATTATATAAGCTACAGATCAGCATGTGTTATTTTTAAGAGATGAACAGTGAAAATAGACTTATTAGCAAATATGGTCTGTTTTTGACAAAAAATAGCATTAAACAAAAGTATTCTTGTAGTGAGTAAGCAGTATTTTAAATTATGCTTGCTTTTTAAAACACACATTTCCTTAAAACAAGTATTTTAAAATTACTTAACTATCCTATTTTCTTTGTTCGTTTATCAACTGCCTGAACAGTTTTAATTCTTACATAAAACTGATATGATCGAATAATAGGCACATAAAGCTTAGATGCTAGGGTTTGATAGTTTTGTAAAAACACCTGTACGATTTAGAATCATATCAATCAGTTAATATAATTCTGCTTTTTAATACCAGAATTAAAGGCGAAGAATAACTTTTTAAAAACACAACTTGGGTTGCAACAAGTGCGTATTTAATAGAAAAATACAAACACGAATAGTTAAAAAGTACCGAATTAATTCTCACTCCAGCTGTTTACCGACAGGTTTAATATGGTTCAGCTTTTTAGAGCAACTTTTGCACAAGCATATTTTAACCAAAGCGTTCTTTTTGATCCCATCTTCAAGATAACCAAAATTAACTTCCCAGATTTTAAGCTTTTTCCCACTGGTACAGGATATGTTTCCACAAGAAGTTTGTCCTTTACCGGTCACAACTTCAAGCTCAGTACGCCACCTCAAAGCAATCTTTAGAAGAATAAATAAAAGCTCAAGCATCTACCTTGCCTTCCCTATAGTATAAAAGGTTACCAATACAGTATTCTTTAAATAGTTTGTCGTAGTAGTTTTTTGCTATTCTTTTTTCCCAGCTCTCAGTATCTTCGCCATTGTTGACTTCATCTGAATCTTCATATAAAAACCTAGACAAATTATCGATAAAAAACACTTGCGAAATATATTTTTTATCTCTTACCTATTTCTTTCGCTTAAAATCTCCATTTCAGTGCGATTGATTTTGTCCAGTGATTTTTCATATTCATCACTCAGCTTTTTGCCTCCGTAATGCTTGATATAGGTGTTCATTAAGAAGTCGTGCCTTGTGTTCCCGGTGCTAGTTCGCTGTAAAGGCTTGAGGCATTGCTTAATTTCATTCGTACCTTATCCATTTAATAGTAATTACTATATTGTCAGAATAAAATACTTGGGCCAAAATGCTATGGTAGGTTAATGTAAATATTCAGTATTGTCTATTGGAGCTAGGGCTGCGTCGGATTTCGGACGGGTGGCTTCTTTTTAGAAAAGAAGCCCTCCGTCCAAAATCTGATGCAGCCTTAATTTGACTAGAATAATATTGGAGCAAGTTTAGTGGAACATGGTACTCGTCAAGTGCACCATTAATCAAGGCCATTCGATTCGTGTTTCTTAGCACAGGTTTTGTTTTCATATTGAATTCACTGGTGTGATAGTGTTAACGGCAAATTTGATGAATTCAAACAAATTAGTTAACGCTAAACTAATGGCTATAAAAGTGAATTCAACTCACTTTAAACAAACTGTTCTTCTTCCCTACTTTGATTTTTGGGTTTTTGTAGTTCACCATTACACTGGTTTCTTTAATTGAATTGATTTGATTCCAATCTGTAAAGGCTTGTTTTTTGGTACTGTACTTTTCAGAGCTGTTGAAATGGGCAAATCAAAGTCAGCTCAGAGAAAACCAAAGTTGTGCATGGAACAAACAAGTTTTTTTAAAAATAACTTTATTTAAAGTTTGGAATGATGGTAGAAAAGAACCACAGCTTAAAGGAATGGGGGATAGGAGGGTCAATTTAATGTTGTCATGTCACTTATTGGATTGTTCAGCCAAACCTGTGACGGAAATTGTTGGATAGTAAGAAGCAGTCTCTAGGTGGTGAGGAATCACCACCCAAATCCACATAGAGTTAATGATTAATCACCAACAAAGCTTCAAATACTGTTTTGTGAAATTTCCAAAAGATACACTAGAGTTAAGCAAAATGGTTAACCTTAACCAAAGAAGCCTGAGATAAATAACCTGAGAGAGAATGTCAGGGATCCAGTCTTGGGCGGCTGGTCCGCCATTTTCAGGGATAACTTGGGTCTGGTTTTGTGTGTGCAAAGCCCACCACAAGAGAAGAGCTAACTTAAAAAGGTAGGAGACAGACTTCCCCACCCAGGACCATGGGCCGGCAGCTGGGATTATAGTGTCAATCACCCCTGTGAGGGTGATTGACACAATCCCAAACAGCTTGCCAGTGTGATCAGCTGGGAGGTCAGGTGAGGAGGCGAGCATAGTCTTGGGGGTCACAGGTGGTTCCATGTGGAGCTTGTAGGCAGGCAGGTAGTTGAATTTTCCTCTAAACAACTTGGGTGTTGAAAATATCCAGGGGCCTTGGCGGTCATATCTAACTGTGGATTGTATGTGGGCTAAAGGATCTAGTTCAAGGATATTTTCTGTAGTGTAGTCCTTATATTCAGGTTTCAAAGGGTATTCCGTGAAGTGGACGGGGCCAAAGGGAACACCTGGAGGGTGGGAATCTGCAGGCAGAGGGGCAGGAGGACTGGAAGATCTTGTACTGATTTGATAGATGACAAATACAAAATAAGGCAGTAGCTGTATAAGCCAAAATAACATAACCTTTATTCAAAAATGGTGATAAGTTTGGAGCGCAGGATCCTTTGGTGTATATAGCATCACACTTCCAAACTTAATATTTTCCATGGGGGTTCATCAGGGCATTAGAAAAGGCAGGCCTGGAGATTCTGGGTGCTCTGGCTCAAAAGCAGCAAAATGGTACCTGGGCCGGGAGCTCTTTCATTGGTCAGAGATCTTGAATTGGCTACTTGATTATCTTACTTTAGAGCTGTGGTCATGGGACCAGGCCATGGGCCTGTGCCTCCTTCTGGGGATGTCTCTTAATTAGTCACCAGTGTAGACTTCAGGATCATGAAGCTAATGGTTGAATTTTGTTGCCTCCATTAGGCGCTTTGATTAGTCCTCCATTTGGTGCACAGATTTCTTTGGTTTGTCTTGCTTCACAATTTGGGCCAAAATTCTTGGCATCAGCTTGCGGGGGCTTGACCTCAAGAAAATGCGGGCAGGCAGCCCTTTGGTCCATAGGGCCGGTGGCCCGCAGGGATTCAGGGTCAGGGTTTGAATCCCAACCTTGGGCCCGGGTTTCAAGGAGAAAAAAATTGCCAATCCAGGAAGAGAATCAAGGAGTCTTTGGCGCAGAATTCAGGACATTGAGAGATTTCAAATGTCTCAGTTTCAGATACAGTGGGAAAAACTCCTAAATTTGTGGGCATCAGATTAACATTGGGCAGAGGCAACAGCAAAGTGCCAACAGTGGGGCCCCATCTTCCCGTAATGATTCTGCTAAGAATTAAATTGTAGGGAATGTAGCAAAGCAGGCCAACTACAGGATGCATTTTCAAAATTAATTTAGACCAAGGGATAGTTGATTTTTATTGAGTGAAATTTTTTGGGGGGGGGCTCAACTTTTAAGAGTTGAAACAGTGAAAATCATTCAATATATATCAAAATTTGACTAAGCAATACCACCTGGATCCTTGGCTCCTATTTCTTCTGAATTTTAAAGTGAGTATCTAGTCCAGGTTGCAAAGAACCCTTGAGTGACCAACTTCTGATGACTTTGCTGATAAATAAGGTCATATCTGATGACTCTCATATTATAAAAATCTATCAACATCAGCTTGCAAGGGGACATCAACTGCACCTGGCCAACTGAAGCGGCTGTAACCCATTTTCAATCAACTGTTTGATTTAGATCCATCAAATCAGTTAATTTTGTTAACAGCTTTTGAGCTTTTTGATCTTTCTTACTTGGGCAGATAATTCCTGGCATTATGAAATATACTGTGACAGAACCTGGTTGGAAATCCAACTACAGGTAGGGTCTAATGAATCACCATTACATCATACTGAGGGGGCAAGCTTAATATTTTTTAATTGTATCTGTCTAGCCAGTCCATGCTAGAAATTCCAACTGCTGGAAATGTCTAATGATAGCAAAAATATAGAGGCAGGGCAAGCAAAAGCAACAGGAATCAAACCTGGGACCGCTGGGGCCAAGTTGGAGTGCCTCAACTAACTCAGGCATATTTTTTTAAGGAAAAAAGTTTTATTAAGGTTCAGAGATGGTGTATAAAAGAGATGTAACCTTGGGGAGAGTGAAGTGGGATTGTTAACAGAGTGGGGTTGCATATCAGAGGCTCTATGTGTGCCTGGTCTTCCATTGAATTTCTCTGTCTATTATAAGCTGGAAAGATTCAACAATGATGTCCTTGTGTTCCATATTACCTTGGATCATATGTCCAAACTTATCTATCCTCATCATTGTATTATTCATCAGGGTTCAATACTTCTCTTTCATAATTGTTGCGCTTTTTGCATTACAGCGCCACAATTATTTGGGATTATAGGACACAGGAAATTTTCTTGAATACAGTCATATGTGAGGATATGAGTAGTATTGTATCAGAAGATCCAGGATTGAATGGAACCAGGATTATTGTCAAGCAATGGCTTCTGATTGCGCAGAAGCACTTAAGGATTAGGATAAAGGTCAACCAGATTAAAGATATATCAAAGACGGTTCAAGATTAAAGACTTTTTTATTGTGAGTGATTAATTCTTCTTATATCTTCTGCAAAGGTTAATCCCTGGGCTGCTAGCAATGTCTTCTAGAACATTCTAATATGCCCCTAATTTGGGTAATTATCAATCTAGGTTTGGCGCTTATTGCACGTCAATCAATAGAATATCTTCATCTTTATCCAACACAGGTGATCCTTGCTGGCATGGAATAATTTAGTACTTCAGGATCACTTCCTGCTGTCCTGAACATACTTCAAGCTCAATAATTAATAATATAATCAATATGGCAATTTGGAATTATGTGGAATCAAACCTAGAGCCTTGGCACTCAATGTAAAAGTAAGGTGGTGCCTGCAATATTTTCCAGGCGGTGCAGCGGCGCTTGCAATAATTTCCAGTTGGTGCGGCGGCGCTTGACGTAAAAGTAGTTTGGTGCTTTGGCGCTTAACCCAGTTGCCAGGCAGTGCTTGTGTATTTTTAAGGTGGCGCGGCGGCAAACCATGTATCACTTAAGTGCTGCAGCAGTGCTTATCATTGGCTAATTTAAGTTTCAGGTCAGCAGGCTACTGCTGATCCAATATGCATATAATTTATACTATCAATTTATGTTATTTGGTAGCTGCAATTAATATCTGCAAGCTCCATCATAATTGGCATCACTGTATTTTATACTAATAATTTATGGATTTGGTTGTAGCAATCCCAATCCATGGGCTCTGTCATAATTGGCATCATTGCTTGGTCAAAATTTCCAACAATAATGTCCACCTTATTAGGCCCATTGTTAAGGATAACACTAATGTGGGTGGTGTGGATGTTCCACAAAGCCAGGTGATAAGCTACTGCTCTTATCACTATTTGTTCTCTTCCCAGGCCTCACATGAAAAAGATGTCACATTTTGGGCTGAATCTAACAGATAAGCCCAGCATTGCCACAGCTTCTGTCCAGAAGCAGTTGACTACCACACATCTAAAGAATTTATGTTCTAGGTCTACATTATGATATGCACAGAGGTCACTTGCCTAACAGGATGGGCTGTTGGGAATGTTGATTCTGTCCAGAATGCTTCATTAAACAGCCACCAGGTTAGAGTCTGAGTTTCAGTGGTCACTATTGAGATACAATTGAGTATAGTCACCTGCTTAGGGGAAACTGTCACCAGACGGCCCACCACTTTCCATTTCTTTATCATCTTGGGAAGTTCAGGCTTGGGGCCCTTAACTACCTTCTTCCTGCATCTGGACACCTTCTCTGTTCTTTTAGTAATCACACTTATGCAGTCCAGATTGTTGTTGACCTGTGTGTTTCAGTCACTTGGGTTAAGCCCTTTGAAATCCCAATCTGGAGGTCCTTGAGGACATAGATTCTTATTTACCACCCAGTCATTGACCCTCATGATTTCAAGGAATCTACACCAGTATTATGATGTATCCTTAGTTGCTGTGTACTGTTTACTGTAAATTCAGAACCTGAACGTAAAAATGTGGGACCGTCAAATCCTTGGTCCAAATTTCAAATCACTTTTGCAAGATAGCTTTTTTAATTAAATTGATTTATTTTGTATATTTATTTGAATTTTTAAAAATGCAGGAACTTGTAGACACTTTGCAAATTTCAAGTTGAACTGCATATTTCCAATGGACAAAATGAATTAACTGGAATCAGATTTGAAGCGTTCAAATCCATCAACCATTTTTATTAAGTTTACTATGTTTTTTGAAATTGCAGGACTTTCAAATCCAAGAACCAAATTTCAAATCACTTTAGAATGTCACTAGTAAACTCAGATATTAATTGTGGGAACTGAAATCCAAATTTAATGTACAGTAAGCACACTAGGAAACACCAACCCAAATAAAGAAGCTCAACCATGACTAAAATCAAACTAAAAATTAATTCAACAACCATTTTTAGACATAAAAAGTGATTAAACTTTAAAATAATCCAAAACTGGAAAGTATACAATATTATACACTTCAAATCACGGATATAGAAACTCTGCTACTATTCAAGGCTAAATCAAGAGAAAACAACTACTCACAACTAAACCAATAAATCCAAATAAATACATATTTAATCTAACATATTTTTAATTTTATTTTTATGGACCATCAATTGCATTCCCAACCAGCTCCTGCACCAGCCTTCAGGGCAGTCTGTCCATAAGGCCGTCCCAGAAGGTCCAAGAATAGACCCAAAACCCAACATGATGGGAGTAATGCTGACACACAGGCCTCCCAAGGCGTCAGCGCCAGCCAACCATCTCCCACATTCCAAGCCAGATCAACCAGCCTGAATCCCAGACAGAAGCCTCTCTCAAGGCCTGCCACCAAAGTCTCCTATACCAGGGTTAACAGGAACACTGAGGTTACTTACACCTCTACTGTCTACCCAGTTGTCACCCAGCCCCGCACTCTTGATCCAAGAGTTGCTACCTCCTGCCCCCACGTCTTTGACACCTCCTATGAGCAATTGGCCACCACTAAAGAGCCATCTGTGCCTATATCATATGCCACCATTGACGGCACCAGCGCAACCAAGTGTGATCCCACCTTCTACACAAAGATCCCCATCCCCTGTGTTGAGCCTGCTAGCCAGGATGCCGTGATACCTGTCAAGGGTTGGCGTCGGTTGAAGGATAGTGAGTGTGAAGCTCTCCTCAACTGCTTAAACGGGAAAATGGCAGTTCAGGATATTGCGTCCCAATTTGGTATCACGGCCAGATATATTGCAACATCAACAAAAAATACTGCAACACCAGGTAAATTGCTGAATCCACCAAGACAAAAAGACAGGCCAAACTCTTGCAGCCTGTGTATTTTGAGGCAATCTGTAAAGTTACGCCTCCCCCTTAGGCCTCCACTTCAATTCCTGCCAAATGCTTGGGAATTTCTACTAAATTATGTTTGAATATGTATCTGAAAGGCTACTGAAAAAGCCCAAGAAAGGCCATCAATCTAATATTTTATAATTATTCTGAAGATTCCCCCACCTAACCCACCCAAGAGACACCTCTGATTAAATATCATGTGCAAGAGAGGCCAGGAGCAGTGATAATTGCATCCAAATTATATTCCTGATGTTATTTGGTTCAGTTTTCCTTTCAACTACATCCATTCAAAATTTGTCAAGATCTTCCTGCCTCAAGAAATGCATTTGTATCTGCTCATATCATTGGTCAATTGATTTGTGACATTCAATCTACCACCCCAATCCTATCCCATCCCTTAAATGAATGCAAGAGTTGTAAAAGACCTTGCTTTATCATTCTCTACTCTAATAAAGTTCAAAATTTGTTAGTTTAATTTGGCCTTCTGGTTTTACCTGTTGCTTTTGGTGTTCAGTTGATTCCTTCTCCCCTTTGGCCTCCCCGGAATTGTTGGCAGCAATCTTTTGGTTGTTGCTGAAACCGCGATTTTATTGTGGTTGAGAGCTTGGTTTTATTTCCTCTTAACCTGCTCCCCAATTCTCACACAATCAGGAAGTGGGTAGCCAAGGATTGCCACCTGTACACGCTTGCTTTCCAATAAATGCTGGCCACAGATTTCAGGCTTTCTGTTTTAAAACCCTTGTCTACAAAGCAATGGTTGATGTAAGACTTCAGACTTTTTCAACAAAATCTGCAGTTGTATCAAAGCCTGTGCTCAACCATCACCAACAAATTACTATTTCCCAAGGATACAAGAGATACAGCTAAGATTGAGAAAATAGTTTTATTGATGGGCTCTACAGGAAGAGATTGAATTGGTTAGAATAAAAGAACTGTGAGGGTTTATACCCAATTCTATGAACATGAGATGACAGGAGAATTATGTTTAAGCAAGATTAACTAATAATTTTGAACCAGAAATATATCATCAGGAGTAAAATTCTGAAAGCTAGAATTAAAAGCTTTTGGCTGACATTAATCTGGGCTGAAATGGTTCAGTATTTGCGGAAATATAGGCAATCAAAGATGGTAAAGGAGAAACAAACAAACAAACAAACAAACAGAAGTCATGGCATAAATATCAAAAAATAGGAAATATCAGTTGAGACTTAAATTCTCAGTCCTGACAGTTGATTTGGGCTTTTCCTGGAAATTAAGGGGAGTTTTTCTGTATAACAGAAACAGCAATAAGACAATTGGGCATTAACACATTTATGCTGAGACCTATCTGGCTCTAAAGCAGACAGGTAATGTCCAGTTCTTTTACATCAATGAATTGTTGTTTTCCTCCTCACTCAGGTCAAGGCATGGGTGGGTCAAGAAGGGGTCCAAGGATGGTGTAGCACATTGTGAAGCTGTCTGTTCCCAGACCTATTCTATGGTGGCGCTTCTTGGTCCTTGCAGTTTGGATCAATACCAGATGGTCAAGGGCTCCCACAATAGCAGGACATTTCTCAATTTTCTCCAAACTGTCAAGGAGTACCTCCAGATCAATTATTGAAGTACAACCAACATTGTTGTGCTTGACAATGTTGGGCTCCACAAGGTGGATCTGGTTGTGTCAGAATTTCCACCCAATGACAAGAATAGCCATTCCTCCAACCACTGCCTTGCTGATTGTCCAATGAGACTATTCTTCCTCCCCCTATATTCTCCATTCCTTAACCCAATTGAGGAGGTCTTTTGGTGGTTCAAGATTTAGGTTAAGGCAGGGCTTCCACAGGACATCAAAGATCTCTAAAATATTCTTGAGGTCAGTCAATTTGCAATGCCACCCAATGTGGTGGCAGCTTTCTATGAGTACTCAGAATCCTTCCTCCCCAAAGCCCTTGCCTCTGAGCCAATCAGATAAATGGGTGCTCTGGATTTTCTTTGTTTTTATTTTTATTTATTCTTTTTTATTAGGACTTAAAAATTATTTACACATAATGACTTGCCATTTAATTGTATATAGACATATAAGAATACATACAAAAGTTAAGTTAAATTAATTATACTAGGTATGAGGACATATATTTTTATTCTAAGGCACTGAATATTATATTGACTGTTGCGCTAACAAATGAATAAATTAAAGAAAAAATAGAAATAAATTAGTTTATTTAAATAATTGTGAATCCTTGTTGGTGCTCTGGCTTTTTTAAGCCACAAATTGGACCTTGCAGGTCATCATCTGATCCTTACTGTAAATTCAGAACCTGAACGTAAAAATGCGGGATTGTCAAATCCTTGGTCCAAATTTTGAATCACTTTTGCGGGCAACTCAGCTGAGTGATAAGTAAAATATTAAATAAAATAACCATTTAATTTGACTTTTTTTGGTTTATTTAAATTGGCAAATTTTGAATCTCTTGAGCAGATAACTCAACTAACAAAAGACAAAACCCAACAAACAAATGCGGGATACATGGATCAGAAATACAGGATTATAATGTACAATTTGAGATTTCCTGTATTTCAAACAAATCATAGACATCATGGAAAACTTAAAAAATCTGAAATTGCAGGATTTTCAAATCCAAGAACCAAGTTTCAAATCATAATTACAAGGAATTTGAAAAAAATATAATTTATGGGTGTCTCAAAAAGGATGTCAAAGGATCTAGAGTGGATTTGTGCTAATCCTTTTAGGAATCATAGGAATTCTCAAAAATTTCCCTATTCCAGTTTAGGACGGCTAAAATTTTGATTGTAATATTCACCAACTTAACATACTTAACAATAAAATTGTCTAAAATATACACTTCTCTTTTTGAGTTTAAAACTTTAAATAATAATTTATTATGTCTTCTTTCACTAACAACCAAGTCAACAAGCTGTTCCCTGGCCTTGAAAAAATCATGCAGGGCTACACTGGTCTTCCAACAGTGAAGCCTCTGTCTATGGTCATTCCCAACCCGCAGGCCCCTCTGCAAGCACCACCCAGGAGTGTGTTCTTTCTCCTGCAACTTCCAGCATGGCCCTGTTTGCCCATCATGCACAGGCAGCTGCCAACCCAAATTCTGTATCAACAATGGCATCTGGAAGCAGCCATTTGAGCCATAGGGTCACCCAGAAAACCAGAATCCCAAAACAGCCAGTCAAATGGCATTTTCCAGTTCCCAAGATGGACACATCCCTCCTCCAGCCAATCAGCCTGCAAGACGCAGAAGAAAATTAATCACTCCAGAGATTGTTCTTGAAATGATTGAAAAGCAAGGGATGCTTATGTCCATTGGGGAAATTGCAGCCGTGAAGGGGTTTGCAAAGTCCACTGTGGCTGCAACCCTGCAAGCCCATGCCAACTGTGGCTCCCTACCAAGAAGACCCCAACTGGTGCCCGTTCTACCACTGAAGGTGAAAAAGCCCACCCTCTCATGATGGCTATTATGGAGCTTGACCTGTGGATGCTCTTGGTCCAGGTCTGTCTCCAACTGGGACTCCACGGCATTTTTACAAATAAGAGAAAGTCAATTTGTGGATGCACAGAGTTGTGCTTGCTGCTAGAATCTTGTCCAATCAAGTTCTCAGTGGTCCCAGTTTGATAAACACTGACCAATATGATTCTGGAATCATCAATTTTATCAAAGGAAGGGCAATGAGGGCACGTAATGATGTAATCTTTCTGTCATATGCCAAGATTTTGGCAAGTATTTAAGACTTTGGAGAAAAGCGCATCCAGTCTGACGTATTCAAGCAGGGACCAATTTTGTATTATTTTGTTGGTGTTTTGTTAGCAGTTTCCCCATTGGGTGTCACTCACTACTCTTCAATATTGAACACCACAGATGGGTATGCCTACTAGACAGAGCTCAAGGCCATGCTGGAGGAGTGGGCCACATAAAACGCTGTGCACACAGTTGTACTGAGTGCTGAGATGGAGCAGCAGGAATAGGCAACCCAAGAAAACAGGGCTACAGGGCATACTTGTTGGTCCTACCCCATCAACTATGCCAACATGCATCTTGCAGATGTATGTCTCTACAATTTTGGTTCTGCCCTCAGGCGCTTAAAGCCTGCCACCTACAACAAACTATGCACCCAAATTGATAAGGGGTATGAGCTTTCCCCTTCTGCGTCCAACCAGGACTTATTTGATCTCATCATCTTCTATGCAAGTGATAGTGATAAGTCCAGAAAGGACCCCTGCCTCCCCCACGCCAGTCCATCCGTTTTGTCAAGCCAGTATATATGACAGAAGAAGAATTTGAGCAATTGAAGCAATCATCTCTTACTGCCCCTTCCCAGTCAACCACCTCTGCCTCCCCAACCCCCCATCAAGCCACCTGCCTTCCAACCCTGACTCCCAGACCACCACCCATTCCCTCCCCACTATCTCTGATGCTGCCTCTTTCACAGGCGCAGATGAAGGCAATGTTCATTCCGCCCATTCCCTCACCTACTCGTCCTTTGATTAGTAGTGAAATCTTTTCTTTGTGACAACTTATTAAAATTAAAATCTCTTTTTTAATTCATAATTAAAAATATTTTATTTTTTACATTATCAACATTTCATATGTAAAGAGTGTTGTACATTTGATATGGTGACATATATTTATTTCCATGGATATTTTCATCATCATTACTAAATTAAAGACAATAAATGTAAATATTGCATTAGAATATTGAAATTAGACACCAACTTGTGATATTTTGATATTATGGGCATAACTCAATGCATTTTGTTTAATAAAATTCATTGTAAACTTGGCCTTTTCCATTAAAATTTAATGAAATGGACTGTGTTTATATTAGAGAGCCATTAACACTTAGTACCAATATTGATACATAGTGCATTTTACAGCATGTGATTTACCTATTGGTAATAATTCTGTAGACTTTTTAGTTGGATTTTGCGAGGTAATAATAATGTAATGTGTTAATAAATGACTGTTTATTGTCATTAATTGGCTGATTTTCTTTGCTGTGGTGATTGTGTTTTTTTGATATTTACGCACTAGTATCCAATTGGTTGGTTTCACATCCAATCACACAGGCAATAGGAAATCAAGCCACCACCCCAACCACATCTGGTCTTGGGATGGTGTCTTGATTTCCTATTGCCTGTGTAATTGGATGTGAAACCAACCAATTGAATACTAGTGCGTAAATATCAGAAAATGCATACTTGCCACAGCAAAGAAATAGCCAATTAATGGAAATAAACAGTCATTTATTAACACATTACATTATTATTACCTCACAAAATCCAACTGAAAAGTCTACAGAATTATTACCAATAGATAAATCACATGCTGTAAAAGGCACTATGTATCAATATTTGTACTAAGCGTTAATGGCTCTCTAATATAAACACAGTACATTTCATTAAATTATAATGGAAAAGGCCAAGTTTTCAATGGATTTTATTAAACAATATGCATTGAGTTATGCACATAATATCAAAATATCAAGATTTGACGTCTAATTGCAATATTCTAATGCAATATTTACATTTATGGTCTTTAATTTAGTAATGATGATGAAAAATATTCACGTGTTGAAGGTAGTACTATAAAAACCAGTTTTTTGGTGTAATTCAAACAAAATGTCAAATATCTATTACTTAATAAACAAATTAGAGTAAGCTCTCCAAAAGGTGGTCAAGCTTGAACATAACATAAGGGAAATTGTGGTAAATCAACTGGGAAATGAGGGAAGGGCCTTGGTCCAGCAAAAAAAAACCACAAAAAATAGCCTGGGAAAAACAGTCAACAAAGAACACAAGGAAATAATTTTAAATCTTCAAAAGGAAATACTCAAGCAGTTAGATTTCAAAATTAAAAGTTACAATTTGTGGGAATTTTCAAAAAAAATAGAAAGAATACTCAAAAAATCAAACTAATTGAAGGAAATGAAATCCCATATGAAATAAAAAGAAATGAAGAGGAAACTGGCCAAATGGAAACATATGAAAACAAAACTCAGTCAAGAAGCAGGAGCGCTTCAAGAAATACAGAAAATTTGTCAAATGAAAACCAAGAAGAAACACAAGTTGCAAAAAATATAAGAAAAATTAAGCCTAGGAAACTTAATGAAGAGCAGCCAACACTCATGAAATTTGCTGAGGTGGCGCCTGTGGCTGAGGAGGCCGCAGGGGAAACAATTAGTAAGTCTTTTCATGTTTTACTTATATTTATTTTAACTATCACTAGGAATGGGGACAAGGTTACAGAAGTGGCAGCTTTTACGCTGAGTTGGTTTTACGGGGGTTACCAGTCACTGGTGGCCCCTTTAAAACAAATAAATATAAACTAAATAAATAAAAAAATTCAACAGAATATGAATAATTTTTTTAATATTGAAGCTCAAGATAGGGAATATTCACCACCTGCGGGGTGCTTGCCATGGATAAGGGAAGCATATGAACTAGGATCAAATATCAAAATCAAAGAAATGAATTAAATTTGTGGGGATATCAAACTAAACTTTGATAAATATATATATGAAAGCATTTAAAGATTCCCCTTCACAAACAGCAACAAATATTAAAAGAACTTAATAAAAACTGACTTTCAAATAGGAACTGAATATTTGAAAACTGCAATTTATAAATAAGTATTTAAGGCACTGTCAAATAAAGTTGGGGATGCAGTCCTTGTGAACACATTTAAACCTTTATTTATTTTGTTTGTGGAGGCATGGGGGGCTGATACAAGTTGGGCGCCCCCAGAAACCTCTTCAAATTCAATCAAACATCCTATATCAATAGATTAGTTCAAGTCTTTAAAAAATTGTGCACGTTCTTAAAAAATATACCTTTCAAAGAATTCATGTTGCGGTATACCTGGAAATCCTCCTTCACTGCATATTAAAAACCAACATCAAAAAGTTGGAGGATGTACCTATTCAAATTGATATATGCCGCTTAGCACTAGAACACCAGAAGACACCACGGGGGTATAGGACAGTTGAGCACGTCTTGTATGACTCCTTTGCATTGTCAACATTGTATGGGTACTATGTGCCCCCTGAAAAACCCCTATTAATCAATTTGCTCACCCGACTACCTTTTATCAAACGTTCAACAACCACCAGGGTACAGGGTGCCACCCCTCTAGCAATTGCATCCAGGGTTGTCCACCACGTACAGAAGAGTACATGGATCCAATTGGACGCTCTAGCCAAAAATTTAATTTTGGGGTATAATTCCCCAGAATAATCACATTCCTCTTTGCAATTAGCATCCCCTTAACAAATATTTTTCCTTTGAAACTTAAATTTTATTTTTTTAATTTTTTTTATTTTAATATTAAATATTTTCACTGAAATATGTTATAAAAAAGTTTTAATAGTGAAAATTTTAATTTTAAATATTAAAATTTTTAATATATAATATTTCAATATTGAATAAATCACAATTAAATAAAAATAGTTAAATTTTGAATATTTAAACTTTAATAGATAAATTTTAAGATTTATAATTATGATTATAATTTTACTTTTAATATTTTAATTTTATTTTAAATTTTAGTAGGTAAATTATAATATTAATATATCTAAATATATTACAAGACATTAGTTATAGTTGCAAAAATGTCAAATAATAAAAAATAAGTTAAAAGTGTTTTTATTTACTAGCTTGTCAAGTACAGGTTCATTTATTACATATACAAACAATGAGAATTGAATTTATCCGCATCATGCTGTCCGCTCCATTTATATTCTAAACAAGTGATTGTTTAGAACTTGAATTACTTTTCCCTTGTAATCTTATTTGATAAATATATTCAATATGCTTGACCCGCGTCCTAAGTAATAATTAGTAAGCAATACATAAAAATCATTGGCAGTTGTGTTGTGTGGCTATAGTGGCACTGAAATAATAAGGATCAGATGATGACCTGAAAGGTCCAATTTGTGGCTTAAAAAAGCCAAAGTACCAAAAAGGATTCACAATTATTTAAATGAAATTAATCTATTTCTATCTTTTTTATTTTTTATTTGTTAACTCTACAGTCAATACACTATTTGGTGGATTATAATAAAAAATAAATATTTCTATATCTAGAATATTTAATTTTAATTGTATTTTTATTAATTCTTATATGTCTATAATGCAATTTAATATCACATCATTCTATATAAAAAACAATTTTTGCATCCTAATAAAAAAAACCAAAATATTGATATCTAGAGCGCCCATTTATCTGATTGGCTCAGGGGCCAGGGCTTTGGGGAGGAAGGATTCTAAGTGCTTGTAAAAAGCCACCACCACATTGGGTGGCATTGCAAATTAGCTGATCTCAAGGATGTTGAAGAGATTCTAGGTGTCCTGAAGGAGGCCTTGCTTCACCTTATTTTTGATCCACCCAAAAACCTTCTCAATTGGGTTAAGAAATGGAGAATATGGGGAGGAAGAGGAGTCTAATTGGACAGTCAGC
Source organism: Entomophthora muscae (assembly GCA_014839935.2). Taxonomy (NCBI): domain Eukaryota; kingdom Fungi; phylum Entomophthoromycota; class Entomophthoromycetes; order Entomophthorales; family Entomophthoraceae; genus Entomophthora; species Entomophthora muscae. The sequence goes on from QTSX02004428.1 coordinate 18,172, forward strand.
CAGGCAGTGGCTGGCCAAATGGCTATTTTTATTGATGGGCGGGAACTTGGACATAACCATATCAACTTTGCAGAGCCCAACATTATCCAACACAACAATGTTGGTTGTACTGCGGTAATTGATCCAGAGATACTCCTTGACGGTTTGGAGAAAATTGAGAAAAGTCCTGCTATAGTGGGAACCCTTGATCATTTGGTATTGGTTCAACCCGCAAGGACCAAGAAGAGCAACCATTGAATAGGTCTGGGAACAGACAGCTTCACAATGTGCTACACCATTCTTGGACCCCTTCTTGACCCACCATTGCCTTGACCTGAGTGAGGAGGAAAACAAAAATTCATTGATGTAAAAGAACTGGACATTACTGGTCTGCTTTAGAGCCAGATAAGTCTCAGCATAACTATGTTAATGCTCAATTGTCTTGTTGCTGTTCCTGTTATACAGTAAACTCCCAGTACTTTCCAGGAGAAGCCCAAATCAACCATTGCTTTGTAAACAAGGGTTTTAGAAACAAAAAGCCCAAAGTCTGTGACAAGCATTGATTGGACAATAAGTGAGTCCAGGTGGCAATCCTTGGTAACCCACTGTTTTATTGCGTCAATATGCACATGCTGCAAGAGTTTGGGCTGCCGCTTAGCCTTGGCAGATTTTGCAATTGACCTGGTGTTGCCATACTTTTTGTTGATGTCACCAATAAATCTGGCTGTGACACCAAATTGGGACACAATATCCTGAACTGTCATTCCCCTGTTCAATCAGTTGCAAGAGCTTCACACTCACTATCCTTCAACCAACGCTGGCCCTTGGCAGGTACCACAGCATCCTGACTAGCAGGCTCAACACAGGGGATGGGGATCTTTGTGTAGAAGGTGGGATCACGCTTGGTTGCGCTGGCGCCGTCAATGGTGGCATATGACACAGGCACAGATGGCTCTTTGGTGGTGCCCAATGGCTCATAGGAGGTGTCAAAGATACGGGGGCAGGAGGTAGCAACTCCTGAATCAAGAGTATGGGGCCGGGTGACAACTGGGTATACAGTAGAGGTGTAAGTAACCTCAGTGTTCCCAGTGATCCTGGTGTAGGAAACTTTGGTGGCAGGCCTTAAGAGCAGCTTGTGTCTTGGATTCAGGCTGGTTAATCAGGCTTGGGATGTGGGAGGTAGTTGGCTGGTACCAACACCTTGGGAGGCCTGTGTGTTGGCATGATTCCCCCCAAGTTGGGTTCTGGGTCTGTTCTTTGACCCTCTGGGACGCCCTCATGGATGGGCTGCCCTGCAGGCTGGTGCAGGAGCTGGTTGGAAATGTAATTGATGGTCCATAAAAATAAAATGAAAAATATTTTTTAGATTAAATTTTTTAATTTGGATTTATTGGTTTATTTGTGGGTAGTTTTTTTCTCTTGATCTAGCCTTGAATAGTAATAGAATTTCTATATCTGTGATTTGAAGTGTATAATATTGTTTACTTTCTGGGTTTGGATAATTTTAAAGTTTAGTCACTTTTTATGTCTAAACATGGTTGTTGAGATTGAATTTTTCATTTGATTTTATCCAGAGTGGAGCTTCTTTATTTGGGTTGGTGTTTCCTAGTGTGCTTACTGTACATTAAATTTGGATTACAGTTCCCGCAATTAATATTTGAGTTTACTAGTGGCATTCAAAGATTTTTAAAATTTGGTTCTTGGATTTGACAATCCCGCAATTTCAAAAAACATAGTAAACTTAATAAATTTTTTGATGGATTTGAACACTTCAAATCTGATTCCAGTTAATTCATTTTGTCCATTGGAAATATGCAGTTTGACTTGAACTTTGCAAAGTTTCTATGAGTTCCTGCATTTTCAAATATTCAAATAAATACTCAAAGAATTCAATTAATTAAAAAAGGCCATCCTGCAAAAGTGATTCAAAATTTGCACCAAGGATTTGAAAATCCTGTATCTTTACGTTTAGGCTCTGAATTTACAGTAGTCAAAATGATGTAAATCAAAATGGTGTTTTTACTAATAAATTGAGATAGCGTAAATCAAAATGGTGTTTTTTTGAGATAGAGTTTTTTGAGATGCCATTTTCAAAATGGTGTGTCCTACCATTTTGTTGGGGTTTTGTTGGCAGTTTCTCCACTGGGTGTCAATTATTACTCAGCAATATCAAACACTGCAGATGGGTATGCCTACCAGACAAAGCTCAAGGACATGCTGAAGGAGTGGGCTACCCAACATGCTGTGTACACAGCTATACTGAGTGCAGAGAGGGAGCAGCAGGAATGGGCAACCCAAGAAATCAGGGCTGCGGAGCATACCTGTTGGTCCTACCCCACCAACCACGCTGATATGCATCTTGCAGATGTATGCCTCTACAATTTTGGTTCTGCTCTCAGGTGCTCAAAGCCTTCCATCTGCAATGAACTGTGTTCCTGAACTGTGAAAGGGTATGAGTCTTTGTCTTCCATCTTTGTCCAGGATTTATATGATCTTATCATATTCTATGCAAGTGATAGTGATAATTCCAGAAAGGACTCCTGTCTCCCCCCACACCCATCCATTTGGTTTTTCAGGCCCACATACATGACAGAAGAAGAATTTGAGCAATTGAAGCAGTCAGCTCTTGCCGCCTCTTCCCAGTCAACAAACCAAGCCCCCCCAACTCCCCCATCAAGCCTAAGCCACCTGACTTCCAACCCTGACTCCTAAGCTACCACCCATTCCCTCCCCACTACCTCTGATGCTGTCCCTTTCATAGGTGCAGATAATGGCAACATACATTCCTCCCATTCCCTCCTTTACTTGTCTTTGATAAGTAAAATAAAACCTTTTTTTGTGACAACTTATTAAAATTGAATATTATTTCTTCCAATTCACAATTAATAATGTATTTTTTATTATTAAAATTCCCCATAATTAATATAATGTTGTAAAGTATGAATAACATATAATTAGTTACATGAATATTTTCAAGATTGATAATAAATTAAGGACCACAAATATAAATGTTATATTATAATATTGCAGGAATGCATTAAATCCTGATATTTAGATATTATGTGTATAACTCAATGCATTCTGTATAATAAATCAATTGTAAACAAGACCTTTTTCATTGTAATTCATATAAATGAACTGTGTTTAAATTAAGGTGCCATTGACGCTTAGTACAAATATTGATATAGGGTGCACTATACAGCCTGTATATTTACCTATTGGTAATAATTCTGTAAACTTTTTAGTCAGATTTTGTGAGTTAATAATAATTTAATGGGGTAATAAATTACTGTTTATTACCATTAATTGACTGATTTTCTTTGCCGTGGCCATTGTGCATTTTCTGATATTTACACACTAGTATCCAACTGGTTGGGTTCACATCCAATTGCACAGGCAATAGGAAAAGTGGTTGCCACTCCAACCACATCCAGTCTTGGGGTGGCAATAATGTTTCCTATTGCCTGTGTAATGGGATGTGAAATCAAACAATTGGATACTAGTGCAAAAATATCAGAAAATGCACAATTGCCACAGCAAGAGAATCAGCCAATTAATGGTAATAAACAGTAATTTATTACCCCATTAAATTATTATTAACTCACAAAATCTGACTAAAAAGTTTACAGAATTATTACCAATAGGTAAATATACAGGCTGTATAGTGCACCCTATATCAATATTTGTACTAAGCGTCAATGGCACCTTCATTTAAACACAGTTCATTTATATAAATTACAATGAAAAAGGTCTTGTTTACAATGGATTTTATTATAAAGAATGCATTGAGTTATGTACATAATATCAAAATATCAAGAGTTGACGTCTAATTGCAATATTCTAATGTAACATTTACATTTATTGTCTTTAATTTAGTAATGATGATGAAAAATATTCACATGTTGAAGGTAGTACTATAAAAACCAGTTTTTTGATGTAATTCAAACAAAATGTCAAATATCTATAACTTGATAAATGAATTAGAAGTACACCTGCAAAAGGTTGTTGAAATAGAAAAGAATATCAGGGAAACAGTAACAGGAAAGCTGGGCAACAGGGGGCAGCCGCTGATCCAGTCAAAGGAAGATGCTCTGAATAAATTGGGAAATATTATAGATGAAAAGAACAAAGAAGCGTTACTTAATCTACAGGGAACAATCTCATCAAGTCTGAAGTTCAATGACACAGCCTACAATTTGTGGGAGTTCTGGCAAGGGGCCAAAGAAAACAATAAGAAAATCAAACTGATTGAAGGAGTTGAAATATCAAAGGAATTTAACACAAAAGAAGAGGAAACTGATCAAATGGAAACAGATGAAAACAAAGCATAACCAAGAAGCAGGAGCACTTCAAGAAACAATGGAAATTCAACAAATGAAAACCAAGAAGAAACACAAGTAGCACAGAAAATAAGGCAAATCAAGCTCAGGAAATCAGGTGTGATACACTATCTAGAAAGATGCCATGTCAAAAATGTGTCCAAAAACACCATCTCAAAAGACGCCATCTTGAACCCTATCCCAGATTTCTGACTAAACCCTGCTGATAACTTAAAATATTGATAAAAGCCCAAATAATTCAAAATATATATAAAAACATATGAATATACTCAAAATTATCTAAGAATTCTAAATCTTCAATGAAAATGTGGGGTCATTTAATCCTAACTATAGTGCGCAAAGCTCCAAAGTCAACACATCCTAAAAACAGTGATATTTTTGTATTAAATTTTATCTCTATATTAAACATGTATTTACTAAAAATAAAGTTAAAACCAAATATTTGAAGGATAGAAATGTATAGTTAAAGAAAGTGGGTTATGCATTGGATCCAAGGGCCGTGGTAATGCCTTTGAGATGGGTAAGGCAGCCTTCTCTGGTGTAATACTGTAAATTCAGAACCTGAACATAAAAATGCAGGATTGTCAAATCCTTGGTCCAAATTCCAAATCACTTTTGCAGGATGACCTTTTTTTAATTAATTGAATTCTTTGTATATTTATTTGAATTTTTAAAAATGCTGGAACTTATAGACACTTTGCAAAGTTCAAGTTGGACTGCATACTTTCAATGGACAAAATGAATTAACTGGAATCAGATTTGAAGCATTCAAATCCATCAACCATTTTCATTAAGTTTACTATGTTTTTTGAAATTGCAGGATTGTCAAATCCAAGAACCAGATTTCTAATCACTTTTGAATGCCACTAGTAAACTCAAATGTTAATTGCAGGAACTGGAATCCAAATTTAATGTACAGTAAGCACACTAGGAAACACCAACCCAAATAAAGAAGCTCCACTCTGGATAAAATCAAATGAAAAATTCAATCTCAACAACCATGTTTAGACATAAAAAGTGACTAAACTTTAAAATTATCCAAACCCAGAAAGTATACAATATTATACACTTCAAATCACGGATATAGAAATTCTATTACTATTCAAGGCTAGATCAAGAGAAAAAACTACCCACAAATAAACCAATAAATCCAAATAAATACATATGAAAATCTAAAATATGTTTATTATTTTATTTTTATGGACAGACAATCACATTCCCAATCCGCTCCTGCACCAGCCTGCAGGGTAGCCTGTCCACAAGGGCATCCCAGAGGGTCCAAAAACAGACCCAGAACCCAAATTGAGGGGAGTCATATCAATACACAGGCCTCCAAAGGTGTCAGCGCCAGCCAACCACCTCCAACATCCCAAGCCCAATCAACCAGCCTGAATCCCAGACAGAAGCCACTCTCAAGGCCTGCCACAAAAGTCTCCTACACCAGGGTCACTGGGAACACTGAGGTTACTTACACCTCCACTGTGTACCCAGTTGTCACCTGGCCCTGCACTCTTGATCCAAGAGTTGCTACTTCCTGCCCCTGCATCTTTGATACATCATATGAGCCATTGGCCACCACTGAAGAGCCATCTGCGCCTGTATCATATGCCACCATTGACAGCGCCACTGCAACCAAGCGTGATCTCACCTTCTAATAAAGGTTCCCATCCCCTGTGTTGAGCCTGGTAGTCAGGATGCTGTGGTACCTGCCAAGGGCCGGCGTTGGTTGAAAGATAGTGAGCGTAAAGCTCTTCTCAACTGCTTGAACAGGGGAATGGCAGTTTGGGATATTGTGTCCCAATTTGGTGTCACAGCCAGATATATTGGTGATATCAACAAAAAGTATGGCAACACCAGATTAATTTCCAAATCCACCAAGGCTAAGCGGCAGCCCAAACTCCTTCAGCCCATTCATATTGATGTAATCAAGCAGTGGGTTACCAAGAATTGCCACCTGGACTCACTTGCTGTCCAATCAATGCTTGCCACAGAGTTTGGGCTTTCTGTCTTCAAAACCCTTGTATAAAAAGCAATGGTCAAATTGGGCTTCTCTTGGATGGTCCTTGGAGTTTCTCCGTACAATAGGAACAGTGAGAAAAAAACAAAGAGTGACACATTTATGCCAAGACTTATCTGGCCCTTAAGGAGACTGGCAATGTACAGTTCTTCTACATTGGCAAATTGACTTTTTCCTTCTCACTCAGGTCTAGGCATAGGTGAGTCAAGAAGGGGTCCAAGGATGGCGTAGCCCACTGTGCAGCTGTTCATTCCCAGAACTATTAAATGGTTGCGCTTCTTGGTCCTTGCAGGTTGGACTAATACCAAATGATCAAGGGTTCCTACAATAGTGGGACTTTTCTCAATTTTCTCCAAGCTGTCAAGGAGTACCTTCAGATTAATTACTGGGGCACAACCAACACTGTTGTGTTAAATAATGTTGGGCTCTGTCAGGATTGACAATTCTTCCTCTCTGGAAACCCAGGCCCAGGAGCAGGAATTGAACCCCAACCCTGGACCCCCCAGGCCGCCGGACCTGTGGACTGCAGGACCGCCCACCTGCGCTTTTCTGAGATTGAGCCCCTACAAGCTGATACCAAGAATGTTGGCCCATGCAGTTAAACAAGCCAAACCAAGGAAATTATTGCACCAAATGGAAGACTAATCACAGCGCCTAATGGAGGTACTGATTTGATAACTATTAGCTTCATGAACTTGAAGTCTATATCAGCAACCAATCAGGAGCCAACCCAGGAAAGAGGCACAGGCTTGCGGCCCGGCCCCATGACCACAACACTAAAGCAAGATAATCAGGTAGCCAAATCAAGATTCTTGACCAATGAAAGAACTCCCAGGATAAGTGCCATTTTGCTGCCTTTGGACCCAAGCACCCAGTTCCCCTGGGCCTGCCTTTCCCAATGCCCCAATGAACCCCCATGAAAAATGTCAAGTTTGGAGGTGGGGTACTATATAGACCAAAGGACCCGTGCTCCAAACTTATTGTCATTTTTGAATAAAGGTTATGTTATTTTGGCTCACACAGCTATTGCCTTATTTTGTATTTGCTATCTATCAATTCAGTTTGAGATCTCCTGGCCCTCCTGCCTCACCACCTGCAGTTTTCTGTCCTCCTGGTGTACCCTTTGAACCCATCCATTTTACCAACTACCCTCTGAAATCTGAATACAATGAATACACCCCAGAAAAGATACTAGAACTCAATCCTTTGGCCTGTATACAATCTGCAATTAGATACAACCGACAAGGCCTGTGGATATTTTCAACACCCAAATTGTTCAGAGGGAAATTCAACTATCTCCCTTCTTACAACCTGCCCATGGAACCACCCGTGACCCCAAAACCTATGCCTGCTTCCTCACCTGACCTCCCAACCAACCATTCTGGCAAGCTGTTTGGGATTGTGTACATCACCCTCACAGGGGTGATTAAAACTATAATCCCAGCTGTTGGCCCATGGTCCTGGGTGGGAAAGTCTGCCTCCTACCTTTTAAAGTTAGCTTCCCTCTTGTGGTGGGCATTACCCGCAAAAAAACCCGCCCAAGTTACTCCCTAAAACAACAGGCCGGCTGCCCAAGACAGGATCCCTGACAGGCTCCACAAAGTGGATCTGGTTGTATCTGAGTTACTACCCATCAATAAAAATAGCCATTTGGCCAGCCACTGCCTGGCTGACTGTCCAATGAGACTCCTCTTCCTCCCCCATATTCTTCATTCCTTAACCCAATTGAGGAGGTCTTTGGGTGGATCAAAAAAGATGAAGAAAGGCCTCCCCCAGGACACCAAAGATCTCTTCAACATCCTTGAGATCAGCCAATTTGCAATGCCACCCAATGTGGTGGCGGCTTTTTACAAGCACTCAGAATCCTTCCTCCCCAAAGCCCTGGCCTCTGAGCCAATCAGATAAATGGGTGCTCTAGATATCAATGTTTTGGTTTTATTTATTTATTTTGTTTTTATTAGGACACAAAAACTGTTTTTTATATAGAATAATGAGATGTTAAATTGTATTATAGACATATAAGAATGAATAAAAAATATAATTAAAATTAAATATTCTAGATATAGAGATATGTATTTTTTATTATAATCCACCAAATAGTGTATTGACTGTAGAGTTAAGAAATAAAAAATTAAAAAAGATAGAATTATATTAATTTCATTTAAACAATTGTGAATCCTTGTTGGTACTTTGGCTTTTTTTAAGCCACAGATTTAACCTTGTGATTCATCACCTGATCCTTAATATTTCAGTACCACTATAGCCATACACACAAAAACCAATGATTTTCATGTATCTCTTACTAATTAGTACTTATGGATTGGGTCAAGCATATCAAATATATTTATCAAATTGTATTACAAGGGAAAGAAGTTGAGTTCTAAATAATCACTTGTTTAGAACATAAGTGGAGCAGGCTGTCTGTTGAGGATAAAATCAGTTCTTGATGTTTAACTATGTAATAAAGAACCTGTACTTAACAAGCTAGAAAATAAAAACATTTTTAATTCTTTTTTATTATTTGACATGTTTGCAACTATAACTAAAGTTTTATAATATATTTACATATATATTACTATTATAATTGAACTATTAAATTTTAAATACTAAAAAATCATTATTAAAATTTAAATATTAAAATATTGTTATTAATATTAAAAACTTAAATATTTAATTTTAAATATTAAAGAATTAAAATTAAAATTTGAATATTGACAATTTAATATTAAAATTAAAATTTTAAAATATTAAATATTAAATTTTAATATTTAAATTGTAATACTAATTATTTAATATTTAAATTTTAATATTTTAAAAAAATTAAAAAAGTTAATTTGCAAGGGAATAAAGTTTATTAGGGATATGCAACTTGCAAATGGAATGTGATTATTCTGGGGAATTATACCCCAAAATCAAATTTTCAGCTAAAGCGTCTAACCAGATCCACGTACTCTTCTGTATGTGGTGGACAACCCTGGATGCAATTGCTAGAGGGGTGGTGCCCTGCACCCCGGTGGTTGCTGAACGCTTAATAAAAGAGAGGTGGGTGAGTAAATCAATTAGTAGATTCTTTTTAGGGGGCACATAGTACCTGTATAGTGTTGCCAATGCAAAGGAGTCATACAGGACGTGCTCAACTGCCCTATACCCCCGCAGTGTCTTCTGGCGGTCTAGTGCTAATTGGCATATATTGATTTGTATAGGTACATCTTCCAACTTTTTGATGTTTGTTTTTAATATGCAGTGCAACAGTATTCCTAGGTATATGGCAACATGAATTCTTTGCAAGGTATATTTTTTGGAGAACATGCATATTTTTTATATACTTGAGCTAATCTGTTTATATAGGATGTTTGGTTGAACTTGAAGAGGGTTCCAGGGGCGCCTGACTTAAATCAGCCCCCCAGGCCTTGGCAAACAAAATAAATAAAGGTTTAAAAGTATTCATGAGGACTGCATCCCTGACTTTATTTGACAGTGCCTTAAATACTTCATTACAAATTGCAGTTTTTAGATATTCAGTTCCTATTTGAAAGTCAGTTTTTATTAAGTTTTTTTTTATATTTGTTGATGTTTGCAAATGAGAATTATTGAATGCTTTCTTAGATATATTCATCAAAGTTTAGCTTGACATCCCCACAAATTTCATTTCTTTGAATTTGATATTTGCTCCTATTTTGTATGCTTCCCTAATCCACAGCAAGTACCCCGCGGGTGGTAAATATTCCTTAGCTCAAGCTTTGATATTTGAAAAATTATTCATATTCATTTTAATTTTTTAATTTATTTGATTTTTATTTATTTGTTTTACAGAGGCTACCAGCAACTGGTAACCCCCGTAGAACCAACTTGGCATAAAAGCCGCCACTTTCACGACCTTGTCCTGTGACCGTACAACAGTACTGTTAAGTTTTTAGCCAAATAAATACTCCAAAATATAAAGTTGCTCTGTTTTGCTGTTTGTTTTATGTAGATAAGTTTGGCTGGAATTCTTCAGATAAAGATTCCTGAAAACTTAGTATCTATATTCAATAAAAGAACAGAAGGCAAGATTGGTCAAATATTTCTTGGAGACTGGGTGTCTCAAAAACAGTTTTAATTAATCAGGAAGATTATTTAAAAAATACACGGGAATATAATTAATGAGGATTTAATTATATTGGTTAAATTGCCTTGACTGTGTCAAGAAGTTTGGTTAAGGTTAACCATAAGTAAACCCCCAAATTTTGGGTTAAAAGCGCTGCTTTGGCAAATTCATTGGGTTAGAAGCGCTGCTGCGTTGCCTAATTGATTTGAGAAGCGCCAAGGCGCTGTTATCAAATTTTTTTCAGGCGCTGGGGCACCACCTGGGAAAGTTCCTGGGCACCACAGTGGCGCCTGGTTTGAGTTTCAAAGTGTTTTAATGGGTTTTAAGGCAAAAACCCATTAAATGTGAAGATAAATAAATAAAGGCAATGATGTCTAGGGATTTAAGTTTGATCAGCTGGTTCCCAGTTGGAACATTGATAGCTGAGTTTTGGAATTGTATATCCTACAGGGGTTTGGCGCCAGGAGCTCAGGAAGCTCCATGCCAAATTAATACATTGAGTTAATGGTGTCAGGTGACTTCTTCTCCTTGTAGGTTGGTTCTCATAGGCTGAGAATTACAGGGGATCTTTTAGGTAAAGATCCAGGTTTGGATGACTCAAATTTCATAGACCACGTGATATGAATCATAGGTTGATTCAGGAACTGGTAGGGTTTTCAGCCAAATATAACCTGAATGGTATATAAGCAAAAACAGCTAAATTTTAATAAAGATATATTGTTGATTTTGACGCTTTCCCCTCAAACTACTTTTTAATTATCATGTCTTCTTTACTATCATTTGAAAGAGAAAAATTTGGGGTGCTTTGTGTAGAAACCGCTGCTTCTAGGAGGGAAGTTCCTACCAGTTCACTCAAGGAGGCTTGGGCAAGTTTGGAGGTCTCTAAGATAGTACCTGAGGAATCTTTGGTAGAAGTGAAAGCAGCTTTTGAAGAACTATATTCCAACTATTTTTCTAAAGAGAGAACCCCTGCACAAGAAAATTGTGTTTATGTATTGGAATCCTGGAACTTGCTGTTAGGGTTCAACAAAATTTTACAACAGGTGAAGGACAGAGCCAATCGTGAAATTGAGGAGTTAAGAAATAGGAAGGAAAAGAGTGTCAAAATTATGGCTTGTTGGCAAGATGACAATAAAGTGTTGTCTCACAAATTTGCCTCCCTGGAGGCAAAGCTCCTCAAAGCTTTGTCACAGGAAGGTAACAGTAATAAGAGTCAAGGGCAAGATAACGGCAAGTTGACTGGTTGGACCTGGATCTGTCACACGTCCCTATCCCTAGTTATAACTAAAGTAAATATAAGTAAAACACAAAAAAGACTTACTAATTGAGATCCTGTGGCCCCCTCAGCCACAGGCGCTCCTTAGGCAAACTTCATGAGTGTTGGCTGCTCTTCATTTAATTTCCTGGGTCTTATCTTCTTTATCTTTTTTTCAACTTGTGCTTCCTCATGATTTTCATTTGATAAATTTACAGTATTTCTTAAAGCACTCCTGCTTCTTACTTGTGTTTTGTTCTCTTCTGTTTCCATTTGGCCAGTTTCTTCTTTGTTTGTATTGATTTTCTTTGAAATTTTATTTCCTTCAATTAGTTTGATTGTTTGAGTATTTTTTCTATTAGTTTTTGCAAATTCCCACAAGTTGTAACTTTCACTTTTGAAATCTAACTGCTTGAGTATTTCCTTTTGAAGATTTAAAATTATTTCCTTGTGTTCTTTGTTGACTGTTTTTCCCAGGCTATTTTTTGTGGTTTTTTTGCTGGACCAAGGCCCTTCCCTCATTTCCCAGTTGATTTAACACAATTTCCCTTATGTTATGTTCAAGATTGACCACCTTTTGGAGAGCTTACTCTAATTTGTTGATTAAGTTGTAGATATTTGACATTTTGTTTGAATTACATCAAAAAACTGGTTTTTATAGTACTATCCTCAACACATGAATATTTTTCATCATTATTAATAAATTAAAGACCATAAATGTAAAGTTATATTAGTATATTGCAATTAGACGCTAACTCTTGATATTTTGATATTGTGTGCATAACTCAATGCAATTTTTTTATAAAATTCATTGTAAACTTGGCCTTTTTCATTGTAATTTATATAAATGGACTGTATTTAAATTAAGGTGCCATTGACGCTTAGTACAAATATTGATATAGGGTGCACTTTACAGCCTGTATATTTACCTATTGGTAATAATTCTGTAAACTTTTCAGTCAGATTTTTTAAGGTAATAAAATGTAATGGATTAATAAATTACTGTTTATTGTCATTACATTATTATTACCACGCAAAATCTGACTGAAAAGTTTACAGAATTATTACCAATAAGTAAATATACGTGCTGTAAAATGCACTGTGTATCAATATTTGTACTAAACGTTAACAGCTCTCTAATATAAACACAGTCTATTTCAATAAATTACAATGAAAAAGGCCAAGTTTACAATGTATTTTATTAAACAAAATGCATTGAGTTATGCACATAATATCAAAATATCAAGAGTTGATGTCTAATTGTATTATTCTAATGCAATATTTACATTAATTGTCTTTAATTTAGTAATGATGATATAAATATCCATGGAAATAAATATATGTCACCATATCAAATGTACAACACTCTTTACATATGAAATGTTGATAATGTAAAAAAGAAAATATTATTAATTATGAATTAAAAGAGAGATATCAATTTTAATAAGTTGTTACAAAGAAAAGATTTAATTATTAATCAAAGGACAGGAAGGTGAGGGAACAGGAAGAATGAACATTGCCTTCATCTGCGCCTGTGAAAGAGGCAGCATCAGAGATAGTGGGGAGGGAATGAATGGTGGACTGGGAGTCAGGGTTGGAAGGCAGGTGGCTTGATGGGGGGTTGGGGAGGCAGAGGTGGTTTACTGGGAAGGGGTAGCAAGAGATGATTGCTTCAATTGCTCAAATTCTTCTGTCATATATACTGGCTTGACAAAACGGATGGACTGGTGTAGGGGGGAGGCAGGGGTCCTTTCTGGACTTATCACTATCACTTGCATAGAATATGATGAGATCACATAAGTCCTGGACAAGCACAGAAGGGAAAAGCTCATACCCCTTATCAATTTGGGTGCATAGTTTGTTGTAGGTGGCAGGCTTTAAGTGCCTGAGGGCAGAACCAAAATTGTAGAAACATAAATCTGCAAGATGCATGTCAGCGTAGTTGATGGGGTAGGACAAGCAGGTATGCCCCGCAGCCCTGATTTCTTGGATTGCCCATTACCACTGCTCCATCTCAGCACTCAGTACAACTGTGTGCACAGCGTTTTGTGTGGCCCACTCCTCCAGAATGGCCTTGAGCTCTGTATGGTAGGCATACCCATCTGCAATGTTTGATATTGCTGAGTAACAATTGACGCCCAATTGGGAAACTGCCAATAAAACACCAACAAAACAATACAAGATTGGGCTGCGCTTGTATACCTCAGACTGGATTTGCTTTTCTCCAAAGTCTTGAATATTTGCCAAAATCTTGGCATATGATAAGAAGATGATGTTATTGTGCATCCTCATTGCCCTCCCTTTAATAAAATTGATGATGATTGAATTGTATGGGTTGGTATACACCAAGCTAGGGCCATCAAGAACCTGATTGAATAGGATTCTGGCAGCAGCCACAACTTGGTGCATCCACAAATTCACTGTTCTCTTATTGATGAATATGATGTGGAGTCTCATCTGGATACGTACCTGGACCAGGGGCATCTGTGGATCATGTTCCATGATGGCCATCATAAGAGGATGGGCTGTGTCATCTTTGGTTAAATTACGGGCACCAGTTGGGGTCTTCTTGGTAGGGGGGCCACAGTTGGTGTGGGCTTGCAGGGTTGCAGCCACAGTGGACTTTGCAAACCCCTTCACGGCCGCAATTTTCCCAAGGGATATAAGCATCCCTCACTTTTCAATCATTTCAAGAACAATCTCTGGAGTGATTAATTTTCTTCTGCATCTTGCAGGATGATTAGCTGGAGGCGGGGTGTGTCTGCCTTGAGAACCAGACAGTGCCATCTGATTGGCTGTTTCTGGATTCTGGCTTCCATTGGTGGCCCCATGGCTCACTTGGCCAATTCTGGATGCCATTGTTGATATGTTATTTAGGTTGGCAGCTGCCTGTGCGTGATGGGCAAACAGGGCCATTCTTGAGGACGCAGGAGAAAGAACACACACCTGGGTGGTGCTTGCAGAGGGGCCTGTGGGTTGGGAGTGGCCATAGAGGGAGGCTTCACTATTGGAAGACCCAGTGTAGCCCTGCATGGTTTTGCAAGGCCAGGGAACAGCTTGTTATTTGGTTGTTATTGGAAGAAGACATAATAAAATTTTATTAAAAAACTTAATCTCAAAAAGAGGAGTGTATATTTTAGTTTATTTTATTGTTAAATATGAGAAGTTGGTGAATATTACGCTCAAAATTTTTAGCCGTCCTAAACTGGAATAGGGCAATTTTTGAGAATTCCTATGATTCCTAAAAGAATTAGCACAAATCCACTCTAGATCCTTTGACATCCTTTTTGAGACACTTATAAATTATATTTTTATTTCAAATTCCTTGCAATTTTGATTTGAAATTTGGTTCTTGGATTTGACAATCCCGCAATTTCAGATTCATAAAGTTTTACATGATGTCTATGATTTGTTTGACATACAGGAAATCTTAAATTTTACATTAGAATCCTGCATTTCTGATTCATGTATCCTGCATTTGTTTGCTGTGTTTTGTCTTTTGTTAGTTGAGTTATCTGCTCAAGAGATTTGAAATTTTCCAATATAAATAAATCAAAAAAGTCAAATTAAATGGTTGATTTTATTAAATTTTTTAATTTTTACTCAGCTGAGTTGCCCGTAAAAGTGATTTTAAATTTGGACCAAGGATTTGACAATCCCGCATTTTTACGTTTAGGTTCTGAATTTACAGTATATTAATTTAATTTTTTTGAAATTGCCTCCAAAATACACCAATTTATTAATATTTCAATAAAATAAAAACTACCAAAAAAAACTTCATTTCTTTCTTATATATTTAAATATCATACATAAAGAATCTACATGAGGAATTTCAAAAGTTTTTAATAACTATTTAAAATTTTAGTAACTTATGAAAAGTGTGACTAAATCTAAAAATTCAATTTTTGATTCACTCACTTTTGATTTGAGGAACTTAATAAAACATAATGAATAAAATATTAATTTTTTGCAAAAATCTAATATTTAGTGGACCTAGTTTTTTGGTGCCTTTTTAGATTTTGATTTGACTTCTTTTTGATTATGCACCCATTAGAAAACTATATGTAAATTTTATTTAAATTTTCATGAGACAAAATTTTATTCTTTAAAAATAAATAGCTTATAATAGTAATTCATATTAAAATCTGAACAAACCAAATTAAAAAAGTTGCCTAAAGTTAAAAAAGCTTTTTTAGCTCTTGATTTCTTTTTTTACATATAAAAATTTAAATGAATTTTTTTTATATTTTGATGTATTTAGGTAGTTTTAAAAGCTAAGGCAACAAGCAAAAATACTTCAGATTTAAACAAACTGATTTCAGATTTAAACAAAATCCAAGTTGCGCAAGATTTAGGATTCAATTAATTTAAATATTTTTGGTTAATAAATGAACTGTCAAACCAAAAAAAAATTTCACTAACCCATTATACAAAATTAAAGCAAACATCAAGCAGTGTAGTTCAAACCACAAACAAAATGAACTGACACAACAAGCAAAATGGATGGATGGATGCTATTCCAGAGTATATTATAATCCAAGCAGGATTCATATGAGGCACCAACAGAAGGACCAAAATGAAACAAAATTTGAGCAATCTAGAAGCAAGATTACACAAGCACAAGACAAAATTCACTCACACAAGATGTGTAGTATGTACAGCCTAAAATAGAAAACTATCAATTTAACAGCCAATCAACAGCTATCCAATTTAGGAACAGAGGCATTTTATCCATTTTCATGGCTCCAGATTTGTATGAAAAGGTTTTGAGAACTTTTCAAATGTGGGCTCAAGATTACAATAAAAACTAAATTCATTAATTTTTAAAATTTCTACTTTTGGTGATTTTATCCTAGGTTTTTTACAATGGTTTTTAATAACAACATCTTCAACCGCGCCAGCAGCCAGCAAGCCAGCTTCGATGGAGGCAAGGCTCAGAACGTGGAGGCACCTGTTTACACCCAAGCCTTTGAGGCGGGTAACAAGGAAGCTGACCTGTTACTGTCCCCCAACCCATATGGCTTTGACTTGTTTGAGTAGTCACTTAGCGTCTAGCTCTGCCCTTGCTCCCACACCCACCCCTGCACAAGCTGCCCATCAACCAACTAATCAGGATGGCAACCTTGATTTGGAACAATCTTCCCGCCACTGCCCTACCTGCCCCCCTACAGCCAATCAGGATTCAGCTCCTGCTGCCCAGCGCCCCAAACGCAGAATAATCACTGCCCAAATTCTTCAGGAAATTGTGGCACTCAACCTGCAGGGTCTGTCCTGGGATCAGATTGCCAGCCAATTACAATTCACCCAGGATACTGTCATGCGGGAGTTCAACAACCTGATGAATAAGGGGAATCTGATTGGGACGGCCAAGAAGCCAAAGAAGGCCACAGAGTCCCAGATCAATGAGGCATACCCAATAATGCTTGACCTCCTCCAGCGGGACCCCAAGCTTCCCTTGGCCCAGGTCTGGAAGCAACTTGCGCACCATAACATATAGGTGTCTGAGTGCATGGTGCAGCACTGGATGTATGGGAAAGTGGCTTCAATTAGGGTTCTTACAAATTTTGCCGGCAACCAATGGGATGGCGCTGAGGATTCCCCATACAACACCGCCATTGAATCAACCCTGGTCAGATGCTTGACTAAGTCTAGTCAGATGATATCATGTTTGTCTTGTACTATAAGTTATCAATTGCATTTGACGATTTTGGTGAGCCAAGGAAAAGCTGCCACCAAGAATGGAAGGAAGAAGGTCAAGAAGGGGACATTCATTGGTGCATTTCTGGCTGTTTCAGCCAAGGGGTTTGTCTACTATTGGACAAACCCTGATTTCATCGATGGGTACTCATATGGCCACATCCTCAGTGGATTTCTCAACTCCTGGGATGGCTCAAATTCCAAATACTGGGTTTTCTTGAGCCACCAGATGGAGGAAAGCTCCACTGCCCTTAAGGCCATCCAGGGACGCGGGCACCAGGCCTCTGTGTACCCATGCTGGTCACGCCAACGTCCATCTGGAAGATGTTTTGTTCTTTAATATTGAAGATACACTTCAGGAGCGCCGCCCTCAGGTTTTCAACAACCTCTATCTTGGGGTCCTTGATCACAATTTTCTCTTTGGTCACCAAATGGTGGCTGACTTGTTTGTGCAAATGGTTTTCCATGTGAACATGGGCAACCAATCATGAAAAGATAATTGCCTCCCACCCCATGCCACAGCCACCTACCAGCCCATCCAGCCAATGACTGATGAGGAGTACATTGAGCAGTATATGGTGGCCATCACGCGCAATCCTCCTGCCTCCACCCCCGCCACCAACACCCCTCACCCGCAAACCCAACCCATCCAATCCCAGGCCCCCCAGGCCAGCACCGCCTCTACGTCTTCCTTCCCATGCCATTCTGCCTACTAGGCATCACTCTTCCCTGCCCCAATAAACCCCATGTTGCCAAACATTTTCTATTTATATTATCTTTATTTTGAATTTCAATTGTTTGTGTTCTCTTTGTTTATAGTTGGCTATATTATTTATGTTCAGCTTATTTCTATAAATCATATATTTACTGTTGTGTATCTAGATCCTGAAGACAGTTATTTTTAGCACTTAAACACATCCCCTTGTGAAAATATTAGCAACAATTTGGTGATCAGCTAAATTTGAATTAGAAAATTATAGTGTTAACTGTTTTTAGATAAAGTTGTTACTGATCCAAATTCAAAACCTTTATGTCACAACAATCACTTTATCACTTGGCTCCTGATTGGCTTAAAGTTTATCATTAACGTTTTGAATTTGGATCAGTAACAACTTTATCTAAAAACAGTTAACACTATAATTTTCTAATTCAAATTTAGCGGATCACCAAATTGTTGTTAATATTTTTAAGGGGCTATGTCATAGCGCCATGTGAAAATATTATGGTAATCAAGGAAACAATGCCAACACAAAGCAAACAACACATATCAAGATGAGCGTAAAACATATACATAATGGGTAAAAAGATGGGATAATGTAGTAGATGGGAAAACAAAAAGGAATAAACAAAGAGGCAAAAATATCAGAATAACACAGATTTTATTGGGGTGAAAGCTATAAAAACATATGGAAAGGTTAGTAAAAAATCAATGAGAGAATTAGAAAAGCTTCTGAAGGACCTTGACTTGGTGATTGCCAAAATAAAGGACATTGACTGCAAGGTCAAAGAAAAATTCAAGTCTGCCGTCCTCACTGGGGACAAAATTGATAAGGTGTCTGCCAAGGCACTCATGTCCAAAATTCCAGACACCCCAGAGAAGACAATTGAGCGCTTACTAAATATTCAAAAAAACTGTGGTCAAGGGCCTCCAGTTCAAAGCATACAATCTTTCTGCGCCGTCTGTCTGGGTTGATGACCCAGAGATGTATGCCCACCTCAAACCTGCCAAGCGTGCCAGGGCAGAGGGTACCGAATGGCCTGTGCAATTGATTGTGCCAATAATGGCAAAGCTGGCTGAAGCTGCCGGCAAGAGAGAAACCCGAGAAGGTACTCTAAAAAATTATAATTAATAAAAATTCTTAAATTCTTACCTTTTTTAGAAGATGTTGATGGTGAACTCCTCTGGGTCCTGGTCCCTTTTGTCCCCCCCACCTTCTAAGCCAACTATGCTAATCATGTGGCAAGGCAGCTTTTCCTGGTCCCCCCTGTCTTGCAGGAGCTTGAAGACAGAATCCATGGTACATTCCCAATGTCCAGGGAGGCATTGGCTGGGATTTTGCATGGTGAGGGGGCATCTGAGTGGGCAGTTACTGCCTACAAGGATGCCTAACTGTTCTGCCTGGACCCAGTATCCCTCAGTGGAGTTTACTATGTAAACTCTATTGAGCTTGTTTGGGACGTCCTGGCAACGCTCCCATTCAAGAATATACCAGAGATGGGCCGGGCTCATGCTTCTGCTTGCTTCTGCTTCCCAGTGGAGCATACCATCTCTTACCTGTTGGAGAACTTTGGGCGCATGGTGTTGAAATTGGCTGTTGCAGACGCAACAGCCGTAAAGAAGACAAAAATCCTCCTGGCAGACTTCAGGCTGGCCTGGAGTGCCAACAAGACGGGGGTCCCTGCAGCTATGGAGCTGACCTTTGCCAAAACCAAGCACAAGAAGAAGATTAGCGCTGTATACAACAAATTGTGAAAGTTCACAGAAGCCTTTGCTGAGCAAAGGCTTCATCTGGTTGTTTACCTGGGGTTCCTATTCTACTTTGGGATGGGTGTGTCTGTATAGGACCTAGACAGGGTCCTTCTTGGGGTCAACAAGGCCAGGCTCTCACTGGACGGGAAGAAGGTCCCCCCTGGATATAACTCGGTTGATCATGTCATCCAGGACGCCTTGGTCCTGGCTGGCATCTTCAGGTTTGCAGCCCTGCCAGAAAAGCTGCTCCTCCATTCCCACTTCACCATTCTTCCTTTTACCAGCAGGCGCAAATACTTCAATACAGGTGTATCCACCGTTCACAGTGTGGCGGTGAAAGTTGTGCGCCACCTCCATTGTGGGGTGGGTACATACCGCTGAACCCATTATAGGTGCAATTAATTTTATCTCTATATCAATAAATATATTTATACTTTACTATATTTTTATATTATAAATAATTTTTAAAATAATATTTTAGCAAACAAGATTTGCAAAATATATTGCAAAAATGGGTTTTATAAAAGTATAAAATAATACGGTAATAAAATAAATTTCAATTTTACAATTTACGTTTGATTTTTATAGGACTATTTTATATTTATTTGACAAAAGTGATATAAATATATTTGCGTAATCCAGTATCAAGCATTTGGGATAACCTCAGATGACATATTAAATAATATATAATAAAATAAATAAACTACTTACATCATTGATGGATCTTCTGAATGTGATTGCGGGCGTGGAACCATCTAAATATAAAATGATAACCAATGAATCTCAAATAGTGAATTAGATAATATAAAAAAAGTTGTAGACATTAAGCCTTTAATTGATTGGCTGTTTGGCTAGGCATGCAGGGATGAACAAATCAGTGTGGCCAAATAATTTGGCTACAGTCTCAGCTGGGTGGTTAAGGATCCCAGCCTGCAGCAAATCAAACAGTTCCTTGGTCCCTGTTGGGGTTCTTGCTTGACAACTCGCTTGAGCCACCCAAAGACTTCCTCAATGTTATTTAGGAAGGGTAAATAGGTGGGGAGGAAGAGAAGGCACAAATTTGCCACGGCCAATTGCTGGGGGCCCACTGCAATGCTTGTGTCAATCATTGGGAATTCCTCAATAATGTCAGCCACCTTGTGGAGACCAACATTGTCCAATATAATTACGTTGGTGAAGCCTGTGCTTGTGCTTGTGCACCTCAGGTGCTCCTGGACCAATAAGAGAAATGATAGGAAGGTCCAGCTATTGTGGGAGCCTAGTATCATTTGGTAGAGCTCAACGCCCTTTGGGCCAAGGAGAGCCACCATTGAGTATACTGTGGCGCGGACTGCAGCACGCCGAGCCATCCTGTCATTGGAGCCTTTGGGGACATACCCATACTCATTGCGCATCAACGAGGCAAATGCTGATTTGTCAATATAGTAGAATTTCACTGTCCCCTTGGCTTTGAGGGCAGTGTACGCCTCAGCCTAATTTTTCCAGGCCTCAATATTGGCTGGGCTGTTTCTGTTGTATGGGGATACCCCAAGCTTTTTCCAGGAAAGACCACATCTCCTTCACCAGATGGTAGTAAAAGGAAATGGAAGACCTCAACCCCAAAAGTAGATTTAACCATGGCCTGTATATTTACCAGTTCAAGATGGCAGTCTCAGGTGATCCACTGGCAGATTGCCCATTTGTGCTCCTTGGTGAGCATGGTAGAAACATGCAAGGATTTCTCTGCGGCAAGGACACAACCAGTATTGATGAATTTGTTGGAAGGCCTTGCTGGCGTACTTGGGATCCACTCCAACAAGGGCTGCAGCTGCCTTGTAATCACCCAATTCCTGCATTAGCTTAAGCAGGACAATGTGTTTGATGTCAGGGATGTGCTTCTGGGTGAGCTTTTTAGAAGTGGAGATTGGCCAGTCTGTTGGTGTTGGGCACAACACAGGGCATGAGCACCTTGGTGTAGAACCGCAGCAACTTTCTTTAACACCAGCTGTCCTTCATTGGTTTGGTAGAACTGGGGCTCCTTGTCATCCTCCTGATTGTCATCACTGATGTAGGGCTTGTAGCTAGTATCAAGTACAGGCTTCACCTTCTCCAGCATGGCTGACAGGATCAACTCTTGCAGTACACAACATCAAACACATACAAAGTAAGTTCTACCTTCTTGTCTCTAACTTTCTTGGTGAAGGTAACCTTGGTGGGCTTCCAGGTCAGCTTTAAGACCCAAGGGTTTATGCTCTGCACCCTAGCAGCTTGTGCTCCTTGAACCAGTTGTGTCAGTGCAGTGTCACTATGGAACTCTCCTCTCCTGCCTCCCTCCTGAGTAGGCACTTGTGTTGCACTAAGTCTATTCTTTGACTCATGGGGGCAACCACAACTGTGGCACATAACAGGTGCAATGATAGTCTGTTGCTGGGTCCCTTCCATTTTGAGAATTTAATAAAATATTAAATAAAACTTAATTAAGTTACTCCCTATTTTTAATTTTTGCTTTTATCTGTTTATGGATATTCAATTAATATTTTTTCCCTCCCAATATCCCAATTATAGATTTTTTTATTTCTTAGTTATTTTTTTGGTTTAACCATCCCCATTTTAGAATACCCAAAAAAATTCCACCCATTTTCCCAGATTTTACGCCAAATTCAAGCACCTAACACAATATTTTTAAATTTTTTGTTTCAGATCTTGTGTCTTATTTTAGATACCTTGGTATCATTCTTGATTACAACCCATTGCACAAACTGATTGAGTGATTTTGTTTAAATTATGAGTTGCTATTGTGTTTTGTTTTTGGATTGAGTTTTGACACACCACGCTTGGGTGTATTTTGTCACCAATTCACATAGTAAACATATGGGTCATTATTTTTCTTGTTATGCCTAGGCGCCAGATTGATTATTTTATAACTTAATCACATTATTCATATTCTAATTATTCAGAAAGCTTAAAATACAAACAATCCCAAAACTTTAATTGATCTTGGGCTTAGATGATTTTTTTAAAAAAATAAGTCATCAATTTTAGAATCAAAAAGTGCAACTTATAGTATTATTGAAAATATCTTAAGTGCTACTACAAACTACAAACCAAAAATATTTATGATGAGTTGCATGGGAGAGTAATAGCAGCCCCAAAGCTATAAGTGCTAAAACCCTATCTTTGGCTCATCATAAATATTCTTAGTTTGTTTCAGAAAAAAAGGTTGTTGTTTTTGAAAGACTGATAACTCTATTTAAAATACACCCTCTAGTAAGTTGCCCTACTTCATGAAATTGCCCCAATACATCCCTAGCATATTCTGGTATTTTTGTTTCTCTGGTATCATCATGTGATTTCAAATGATAATTTATCTCAGAATATTCTGATAAACTTTCAAATGTTAGAGGTGAAGTGTATAACTTCTCATCTTTCATCAAATATGAAAGATTGATGCGCAGATTTTTAACTTCAAGCTCTCTTTTTATAGGCCTAACTTTTCTTTCATAAATATAAAAGAATGACTTTTGAGAAATATTTGAGCCTGATAGTACTGATTTATATAATCCTTTTCTTTTTTCTTCTTGCTCAAAAATATTTTTAAGATCATTAATATTTTTAATATAAAGCTCATTTTCTTTTTTCTTTAATATTTTTGATATTACACCAAAGTGACCATCAACAATGCTTTTTCTATGACATTCAACAAAACAATTATATTTTATAGAACCCTTAATATATTTAGGTGCCTCTTTAAATAAGTAATATAAAAATTCATATGATCTAAAATGATTTCCATTATCAGTCCACACTTTTATTTTTTTTATTTTTTTAAATATATCTAATTTAAGAAGACTAATTAGACATTCACCTGAAAATAAAGAATCATGTGATAATATTTGAGACAAAAATCATGATATTCATATTTGGTTTTATTGTTTTCTTTAAAAACTAATGCAAACCCTAATAATGAGATAGGCTTTTTTGAATAAAAACAATTATTGGTCTCAATTGGACCACTTCCAACCTTTAAGTTTTCCTTATAATCTATAACTACAACACAAGACTCATCATCTAATTCATAGATATTTTTTTATATTCTATATTTTGATGAACATAAAAGTCTTGGTGCTGATTAATAGTCTTTAAGTCATTGCCTATAGATTCTGGTAATGGTAAGTTTTTACTTTCACATTCTTCCTTCTTTTTTTCCAGTGAATTTTTTAAATTACAAATATTGCACATATTGGTTTGTTTTTTACTTTTTATTATATTTTTAGGAATTAATTTATAGTAAATAGAAATTGAAACTGAAATTTCATTTTTTTATTTTCATATTTTCATATATTTCTTTTTTTGTTTTAAGTAGAGAGTATTTAATTTCAGTTGAGTAATTACTCATCTTGTTTTCTATATCTTTATAAATTTTTTCAGGCACTTTTTTTGTAAACTGGCTTGTTTCAAAAGAATTTTCCAGCAATTTTTTAATTATTTTTTTAGTTATTTCTTTTTTAATGAATATTTATTGTTTTTTTGGCTTTTTTTGTTTAAGCTTACATTTTTATTTTTATACATTTTTTTGAGTATCTAAACTCACTTTTGGTTGTATTAAACTCCATATCATTAAGCTCTTTTAAAGAGTACCTGGAAGTAACCAGAGATTGCAAGGCTGGAAGATGCTTTTGGGGAGAAGATTTCATGAGATCCTTTAAGTTTTCAATAAACTCATTACTTTTTTGATTTTGAATAGTTAGCAGGAACTGAGATCTCCCAAATTCAGTTTGAGTAAGGAAGTGCTTGATGAAATTATCAAGATCATCACCAGCAATAAAGAGGAATGCCTTTTTTAACATTGCAATTCTTTCTCTTTTTGTTGAAGCTCCCAAGGAAAAAAAGGGTAGCATGGCAGAAGTAAATTTAACTGAGGACATGGTAGTATTTTGAATCTGTAATTAGGTTGGATCTCTGAAATGTGCCTTAATGATGGAGTAGTTCTGATCAGAATGTGGCCTTTGAATGGGGTCTTTTGGATTAGAAGCTTTGTGGTGCTTTAGCTCTTATATACCAAGCTAAATGACACCATTCTGAAAGAAATGGTGTGATAGCTTTTACTATAGTTTGAACTTGAATTTATATTTGCAGAATTAATTAAATACCCAGTTTTCATGCACAAGTGATGTATGTGAAGCAGCTAAGCATCATTATTACATTATATCCTCTTTGTAATCAATGCAAATCAATTAAAATGATGTATTCAGTTAACTGTAACTCTTCCGCATATTTTTAAAATAATAAAATATTAAAGAGTTCTATTTAAAGAATGCTTAATTTGAGGTTCGAAGCTCACTTGAACCTTAAAATTAATCTAAACAGTGATAAAAACATCCTAACTTCAAACTGCCATAAAATCCTAAATAATTGAGCTTTTTAAATAAATTAAAATGCTAAAATAAAGCTCTCAATCTTATCTTTAATTTTGTTAAATAAAAAAGATACTTTTTATATTAAAAAAAGAGTTTTTATTAGCTTTGAAGTGATCTACTTTATATCATTAGATAGAATCATGTAATAAAATCTGGATTATAATCTTTTAAATTACTTTTGCTTTAATATTGAGTATAGTATACATATTAAAAAAATTACACCAATAGAAAGATGGGATTCTTAGCTTCATTTTGATAGTTTACAATGTAAAAAATATTAATTTTTCTTTGAGTTATTAATGTTTTAAATATAAAATGTGTAATTAGTTACTTTTTCAAAATTGAACTGTGTTATGCTGCGACTTGAGCAGCATGTGCATTAGAAAATGGCACAATCCCTAAAATAATGACCCATATGTACACCAAAAGTCAACTCACACCATTTTGTTTGTGAATCAATGTATTTCGGATTGTATTTTGAATGATTTTGCTTTGTGTGTGAGCCCTTTGTTGCTGTGTTAACTCATTTTGCCCATTAACACCAATAAACCCTGTTAACAGAGTGGTTATTTTAACCTGAGAGTTGGATTTTGTTTAAATCTATAATCATTTTGTTTAAATCTGAAATCATTTTTTTTAAATCTGAAGTATTTTTGCTTGTCACCATAGCTTTTAAAACTACTGTAAATAATAAATTAAAGATTTTTTTGCACTTCAATTTTTGCACTTTCAATTTTTCCCCTCTATTCAAAAGGGTAAAATAATTCTATTTTAAAAGCCAAATTAATTTAAGATGTGTTTTAAATTGCATCAATTAGGGCACTTCAAACTTGGTTTTTGATTTTACCTACTAGTAAAACCATTTTAAAAAAAGTCAAATTTAAGAAAAAATATTTTAATTTTTTGGGAAATTTTTTTATTGAAAAAAGTGCAGAGATCAAAAAATCCTTTGATTTGGAGAGTTTGATCTCCACACTTCAACTTAAGGCACTTGCCTGTAAGTTATATATTTTTGTAGTTTTAAATATAAAAAAATTATATTACTGTTTCTGATCATTAAATTTTCCTATAACATGTAAATTTTTTGTGAAGTACCTTTTTGTATATTAGATTTTTTATTTTTATGAGTGGGAAAAAATATTTTATACTGTAAATTCAGAACCTGAACGTAAAAATGCGGGATTGTCAAATCCTTGGTCCAAATTTTGAATCACTTTTGTGGGATGGCCTTTTTTAATTAAATTGATTTTTTGAGTATTTATTTGAATATTTGAAAATGCGGGAACTCATAGACACTTTGCAAAGTTCAAGTTGAACTGCATATTTTCAATGGACAAAATGAATTAACTGGAATCAGATTTGAAGCATTCAAATCCATCAGCCATTTTTATTAAGTTTACTATGTTTTTTGAAATTGTGGGATTTTCAAATCCAAGAACCAAATTTCAAATCACTTTTGAATGCCATTAGTAAACTCAGATATTAATTGAAGGAACTGGAATCCAAATTTAATGTACACTAAGCACACTAGGAAACACCAATCCAAATAAAGAAGCTCCACCACAATTAAAATCAAATGAAAAATCCAATCTCAATAACCATAATTAGACATAAAAATTTATTAAACTTTAAAATCATCCAAAACCAAAAGTATACAATTTATTCACTTCAAATCACAGATATAGAAACTCTTCTACTATTCAAGGCTAAATTAAGAGAAAAAAAACTACCCACAACTAAACCAATAACTCCAAATAAATAAGTATTTAATCTAAAAAATTATTTTTTTATGGACCGTCAATTGCATTCTCAACCCGCTCCTGCACCAGCCCGCGGGGCAGCCTGTCCATGAGGGCGTCCCAGAGGGTCCAAGAACAGACTCAGAACCCAACTTGAGGGGAGTCATGCCAATACACAGGCCTCCCAAGGTGTCATTTCCAGCCAAACACCTCCTGCATCTCAAGCCAGAACTACCAGCTTGAATCCCAGGCAGAAGCCACTTTCAAGGCCTGCTACCAAAGTCTCCTACACCAGGGTCACCGGGAACACTGAGGTTAATTACACCTCCACTATTTACCCAGTTATCACCCGGCCCCGCACTCTTGACCCAAGAGTTGCTACTTCTTGCCCCTGCATCTTTGACACCTCCTATCAGCCATTGGCCACAACTGAGGAACCATCTGTGCCTATTGTTTATTCAACCATTGACGGTGCCACTGCAAGCAAACATGATCCCACCTTCTACACAAAGGTCCCCATCCCCTGTGTTGAGCCTGGTAGTCAGGATGCTGTGGTACCTGCCAAGGGCCGGCGTTGGTTGAAAGATAGTGAGCGTGAAGCTCTTCTCAACTGCTTGAACAGGGGAATGGCAGTTTGGGATATTGTGTCCCAATTTGGTGTCACAGCCAGATATATTGGTGATATCAACAAAAAGTATGGCAACACCAGATGAATTTCCAAATCCACCAAGGCTAAGCGGCAGCCCAAACTCCTTCAGCCTGTTCATATTGATGCAATCAAGCAGTGGGTAGCCAAGGATTGCTACCTGGACTCACTTGTTGTCCAATCAATGCTTGCCACAGAGTTTGGGCTTTCTGTTTCTAAAACCCTTGTTTACAAATCAATGGTTGATTTGGGCTTCTTGTGGAAGGTGCTTGGAGTTTCTCCATATAATAGGAACAGTTAAAAGACCATTGAGGATTGACACATTTATGCCAAGACATATCTGGCACTAAAGGAGACTGGGAATGTCCAGTTCTTCTATATTGACAAATTGTTGTTTTCCTCCTCACTCAGGTCTAGGCATGGGTGGGTTGAGAAGGGGTCCAAGGACAGCGTAGCTCATTCTGTAGCTGTCCGTTCCCAGACCTATTCCATGGTTGTGCTTCTTGGTCCTTGCGGGTTGGACCATTATCAGATAATTATAGGCTCCCATAACAGCAGGACCTTTCTCAATTTTCTCTGAGCCATCAAGGAGTACCTTTGGATAAATTACAGTGGCACAACCAATGTTGTTGTGCTTGATAATGTTGGGCTCCACAAAGTGGATCTGGTTGTGTATGAGTTCCCCCTATCAACAAAAACAGCCATTCTGCCAGCACTGCCTTGCAGACTGCCCAATGAGACTCCTCTTCCTTCTGCCTTATTCTCCATTTCTGAATACAATCAAGGAGGTGTTTGGTTGGATCAAGAATAAGGTGAAACAAGGCCTTCCTCAGGACACAGAGGATCTCTTCAACATTCTTGAGATCAGCCAATTTGCAATGCCACCCAATGTGATGGCAGCTTTCTATGAGCACTCAGAATCCTTCCTCCCAAAAGCCCTGGCCTCTGAGCCAATCAGATAAATAGGCGCTCTGGGTTTTATTTAGTTTGTTTTTATTAGGACTCAAAAATTATTAATTATATATAATAATGTGACATTTGAATGTATTATAGACATATAAGTTTACGTAGAAAAGGTAAGTAAAATTAATTATACTAGGTATGAGGACAAATATTTTAATTATAATGCACTGATTATTATTATTGGCTTTTGTGCTAACAAATGAAGAAATTAAAAAAAAGATAGAAAAAAATTAGTTTATTTAAATAATTGTTGTTTGTTGATGGTACTTTGGCTTTTTTAAACCACAAATTGGACCTTGCATGTCATCATCTGATTCTTGTTATTTCAGTGCCACTATAGCCACACAACACAACCACAAATGATTTTCATGTATTGTTTACTAATTAGTACTTAGGACGCAGGTCAAGTATATTGAATATGTTTAGCAAATCACAATATAAGGGAAAGGTAATTTGAGTTCTAAACAATCACGTGTTTAGAACAATAGTGGAGCAGGCCGCATGATGCGGATAAAGTCAATTCTCAATGTTTATCTATGTGATAAATAAACCCGTACTTGACAAGCTAATAAATAAAAATATTTTTAACTTATTTTTAATATTTGACGTGGTTGTGACTTTAACTAATGTCTTGTAATATATTTAGATATATTAATATTATAATTTACATACAAATATTTAAAATTAAAATTAAAATATTAAAAGTAAAATTATAATTATAAATCTTAAAAGTTAAATATTAAAGTTTAAATAATCAATATATAACAATTTTATTAAATTGTGATTTATTATGTCAAAATATTTGATATTAAAAATTTTAATATTGTAATATGCATTATTAAAATTTTAGTATTAACTCTTATACACTAAAATTTTAATATTGAAATATGTATTATTAAAAAATTTATAGTAAAATTTTAGTAGTACATATTTCAGTATTAAAAAAGTTAGTATTAAAATATAAAAAGTAAAAAAAAATTAATTTGCAAAAGGAAAATATTTATTGGGGGATGCTAATTGCATTGTGAGTGTGATTATTCTGGGGAATTATACCCCAAAATTAAATTTTCAGCTAATGCATCTAATTGGATCCACATACTCTTCTGTACGTGGTGGACAACCCTGGATGCAATTGCTAGAGGGGTGGCGCCCTGTACCCCGGTGGTTGTTGATCATTTGATAAAAGGCAGGCGGGTGAGGAATTTAACTAGTAGGTTTTTTGGTGGCACATAGTACCCGTATAGTGTTGCCAATGCAAATGAATCATACAGGACAAGCTCAACTGTCCTATATCCCTGTGGTGTCTTCTGGCAGTTGAGGGCTACGCAGCAAATATCCATTTGAATAGGTACATCCTCCAACTTTTTGACGTTGGTTTTTAATATGCAGTGAAGGAGGATTTCCAGGTATACCGCGATGTGAATTCTTTGCAGAGTATACTTTTCCAAGAACATGCATAATTTTTTGAATGTTTGAACTACCTAATAATATAGGATGTTTGGTTGAACTTGAAGAGGGTTCCAGGGGCGCCTGACTTGAATCAGCCCCCCAGGCCTTGGCAAACAAAATAAATAAAGGTTTAAAAGTATTCATGAGGACTGCATCCCTGACTTTATTTGACAGTGCCTTAAATACTTCATTACAAATTGCAGTTTTCAAATATTCAGTTCCTATTTGAAAGCCAGTTTTTATTAAAAAAAATTTCATATTTGTTGATGTTTGTGAAGGGGAATCTTTGAATGCTTTTGTATATGTATTCATCAAAGTTCAGTTTGATATCCCCAGAAATTTCATTCATTTCTTTGATTTTGATATTTGATCCTAGTTTATATGCTTCCCTTATCCATGGCAAGCACCCCGCAGGTGGTGAATATTCCTCATCTTGAGCTTCAATATTAAAAAAATTATTCATATTCTGTTGAATTATTTTACTTATTTGGTTTTTATTTATTTGTTTTACATGGGCCACCATTGACTGGTAACCCCCGTAAAACCAGCTCAGTGTATAAGCCGCCACTTCCGCGACCTCATCCTCATTCTTGGTGATGACTAAAATAAATATAAGTAAAATATAAAAAGACTTACTAATTGTTTCCCCTGTGGCCCCCTCAGCCATAGGCGCCACTTCAGCAAACTTCATGAGCATTGGATGCTCTTCATTAATTTTCCTAGGCTTAATTATTCTTATTTTTCTTGCAACTTGTGTTTCTTCTTGGTTTTCATTTGATAAAGCTTCTGTATTTCTTGAAGCGCTTCTGCTTCTTGATTGTGTTTCATTTTCATCTGTTTCCATTTGATTGTTTTCTCTTCATTGGTGTTGATTTCCTTTTTAATTCTGTTCCTTCTATTAGTTTGATCTTATTGTTTTCTTTGGCCCCCTTCCAGAACTCCCACAAATTGTAGTCTGTGTTGTTAAACTTCAGACTTGATAAAATTGTTCCCTGTAGATTAAGTTATGCTTTTTTTCTTTTCATCTATAATATTTCCCAATTTATCCAGAGCATCTTCTTTTGACTGGATTAGTGGCTGGCCCTTGTTAACCAGCTTTCCTGTCACTATTTCCCTGATATTTTTTTATTTCAACAACCTTTTGCAGGTGTACTTCTAATTTGTTTATCAAGTTATAGATAGTTGACATTTTGTTTGAATTCCATAAAAAAACTGGTTATTATAGTACTATCTTAAATACATACATATTTTTCATCATCATTAATAAATTAAAGACAATAAACATAAATATTGCATTAGAATATTGCAATTAGACGTCAACATTTTAATATTTTGATATTAGTGCATAGCTCAATGCATTTTGTTTAATAAAATCCATTGTAAATGTGGCTTTTTTATTATAATTTAAAATAAATTGACTGTGTTTATATTAGAGAGCCATTAACACTTAGTACAAATATTGATACATAGTGCATTTTACAGTCTGTATATTTACCTATTGGTAATAATTCTGTAAACTTTCAGTTGGATTTTGCAAGGTAATAATGTAATGTGTTAATAGATTACTGTTTATTATCATTAATTGGCTGATTTTCTTTGCTATGGTGATTGTGTATTTTCTGATATTTACGCACTAGTATCCAATTGGTTGGCTTCACATCAAATTGTACAGGCAATAGGAAAACAAGCCGCCACCCCAAGACTGGATGTGGTTGGGGTGGCAGCTTGTTTTCCTATTGCCTATGTGATTGGATGTGAATCCAACCAATTGGATACTAGTGCATAAATATCAGAAAATGAACAATCACCACAGCAAAGAAAATCAGTCAATTAATGATAATAAACAGTAATCTATTAACCTATTACATTATTACCTTGCAAAATCTGACTGAAAGTTTACAGAATTATTACCAATAGGTAAATATAAAGGCTGTAAAATGCACTAATTTTCAATATTTGTACTAAGTGTTAATGGCCCTAATATAAACACAATCCATTTCAATAAATTACAATGAAAAAGGCCAAGTTTACCTTGTATTTTATTAAACAAAATGCATTGAAT
Source organism: Entomophthora muscae (assembly GCA_014839935.2). Taxonomy (NCBI): domain Eukaryota; kingdom Fungi; phylum Entomophthoromycota; class Entomophthoromycetes; order Entomophthorales; family Entomophthoraceae; genus Entomophthora; species Entomophthora muscae. The sequence goes on from QTSX02004428.1 coordinate 50,272, forward strand.
TATGCACATAAAATCAAAATATCAAGATTTGATATCTAATTGCAACATTCTAATGCAATATTTACATTTATTGTCTTTAATTTAGTAATGATGATGAAAATATCCATGGAAATAAATATATGTCACCACATCAAATGTACAGCACTCTTTACATATGAAATGGTGATAATGTAAAAAAGAAAATATTATTAATTATGAATTAAAAAAGAGATATCAATTTTAATAAGTTGTTACAAAGAAAAGATTTATTTATTAATCAAAGGACGGTAAGGTGAGGGAATGGGCAGAATGAACATTGCCTTCATCTGCACCTGTAAAAGAGGCGGCATCAGAGATAGTGGGGAGGGAATGGATGGTGGTTTGGGAGTCAGGGTTGGAAGGCAGGTGGCTTGATGGGGGGGTTGGGGAGGCAGGGTTTGTTGACTGGGAAGGGGAAGTAAGAGCTGATTGCTTCAATTGCTTAAATTCTTCTTCCGTCACATATACTGGCTTGACAAAACAGATGGACTGGCATGGGGGGAGGTAGGGGTCCTTTCTGGACTTATCACTCTCACTTGCATAGAAGATGATGAGATCAAATAAGTCCTGGACAAACGCAGAAGGGAAAAGCTCATACCCCTTATCAATTTGGGTGCATAGTTTGTTGTAGGTGACAGGCTTTAAGCGCCTGAGGGCAGAACCAAAATTGTAGAGACATAAATCTGCAAGATGCATGTTGGCATAGTTGATGGGGTAGGACCAACAAGTATGCCCTGCAGCCCTGATTTCTTGGGTTGCCTATTCCTGCTGCTCCATCTCGGCACTCAGTACAACTGTGTGCATAGCATTTTGTGTAGCCCACTCCTCCAGCATGGCCTTGAGCTCTGTATGGTAGGCATACCCATCTGTGGTGTTTGATATTGCTGAGTAACAATTGACGCCCAATTGGGAAACTGCCAATAAAACACCAACAAAACAATACAATCTTGGGCTGTGCTTGTACACGTCAGACTGGATACGCTTCTCTCCAAAGTCTTGTATACTTGCAGATAGCTTAGCATACAACAGGAAAATTACGTCATTACGGGCCCTCATTACCCTTCCTTTGATAAAATTAATAATTGTTGAATTGTAGAGGTCAGTGTCCACCAAAATGGGGCCACTGAGAACTTGTTTGGACAAGATTTTAGCAGCAACCACAACACTGTGCATCCACAAATTCACCGTTCTTTTGTTGGTGAAGATGCTGTGGAGTCCCAACTGGAGACGCACCTGAACCAGGGGCATCTGCGGGTCATGTTCCATAATGGCCATCATAAGGGGATGGGCTGTGTCACCTTTGGTTGAAGTACGGGCACCAGTCAGGGTCTTCTTTGTAGGGGGCCACAGTTGGTGTGGGCTTGCAGGGTTGCAGCCACAGTGAACTTTGCAAACCCCATTGCGGCTGCAATTTCCCCAAGGGACATAAGCATTCCTTGCTTTTCAATCATTTCAAGAACAATCTCTGGAGTGATTAATTTTCTTCTGCATCTTGCAGGCTGATTAGCTGGGGAAGGGATATGTCCATCTTGTGAACTGGTCAAAGACATCTGATTGGCTGTTTTGGGGTCCTGGGCTCTCTGGGTGACCCCATGGCTAAAATGGCTAATTCTGGATGCCATTGCTGATAAGGGATTTGGGTTGGCAGCTGCCTGTGCATGGTGGGCAAACAGGGCCATGCTGGAAGTTGCAGGAGAAAGAACAGATTCTTGGGTGGGGCTTGCAGAGGGGCCTGTGGGTTGGGAGTGGCCATAGAAAGAGGCTTCACCGTTAAGAGACCCTGTGTAGCCCTGCATGATTTTGTCAAGGCCAGGGAACAGCTCATTGACTTGGTTTTTATTGAAAGAAGACATAATAAATTTTTATTAAAATTTTAAACTTAAGAAGAGGAATGTATATTTTAGTCAATTTTATTGTTATATATGTTAATTTTGTGAATATTATGATGTAAATTTTAGCCACCTAAATTGGAATAGGGCAATTTCAAGAATGCCTATGATTCCTAAAAGAATCAGCACAAATCCACTCTAGATCCTTTAGCATTTTTCTGAGACACCCATAAATTATATTTATTTCAAATTCACTGCAATTATGATTTGAAACTTGGTTCTTGGATTTGACAATCCTGCAATTTCAGATTTATTAAATTTTACATGCTGTCTATGATTTGTTTGAAATACAGGAAATCTCAAATTGTACATTAGAATCCTGCATTTCTGATTCATGTATCCCGCATTTGTTTGCTGGGTTTTCTTTTGTTAGTTGAGTTATCTGCTCAAGAGATTTGAAAATTTGCCAATTTAAATAAATCAAAAAAGTCAAATTAAATGTTTGATTTTATTAAATATTTTATTTTTCACTCAGCTGAGTTGCCTGCAAAAGTGATTTGAAATTTGGACCAAGGATTTGACAATCCTGCATTTTTACGTTTAGGTTCTGAATTTACAGCATGTAATTTTTGAACCTGTACTCAATGTGCTAGTAAATAAACAAATTTATAAATCATATTTTATTATTACACATGTTCACTTTATTAAACTATCCCTTTATTATTATCAACCTAATTATATATTGCTATTATAATTTAAAAATTAAAATTAAAATATTAAAAGTAAAATTATAATTATAAATCTTAAAATTTAAATATTAAAGCTTAAATATTCAAAATTTAACATTTTTATTAAATTATGATTTATTCAATATTGAAATATTTGATATTAAAAATTTTAGTATTATAATATGCATTATTAAAATTTTAATATTAACTCTTATACACTAAAATTTTAATATTGAATTATGTAATATTAAAAATTTTATAGTAAAATTTTAATATTACATAGTTCAATCTTAAAATTTTAGTATTAAAATATAAAAAGTTAAAAAAAATAAAATTTAATTTGCAAGGGGGAAATATTTATTGGGGGGATGTTAATTGCAAAGGGAATGCAATTATTCTGGGGAATTATACCCAAAATTAAATTTTTGGCTAGAGCGTCTAATTAGATCCATGTACCCTTCTGTACGTGGTGGAGAACCCTGGATGTGATTGCTAGAGGGGTGGCGCCCTGTACCCCCGTGGTTGTTGATTGTTTGATAAAAGGAAGGCAGGTGAGTGAATCAATCAATAGGTTTTTTTCAGGGGGCAAGTAGTACCTATATAACGTTGCCAATGCAAAGGAGTCATACAGGACATGCTCAACTGTCCTATATCTTGTGGTGTCTTCTGGCGGTCAAGGGCTACGCAGCAAATATCCATTTGAATAAGTACATCCTCCAACATTTTGATGTTGGTTTTTAATATGCAGTGAAGGAGGATTCCCAGGTATACCGCAAAGTGAATTCTTTGCAAAGTATACTTTTCCCAGAACATGCATGATTTTTTGAATGTTTGAACTAATTTATTAATATAGGATGCTTGGTTGAACTTGAAGAGGATTCTGAGGGCGCCCAACTTGAATCAGCCCCCCAGGCCTTGGCAAACAAAATAAATAAAGGTTTAAAAGTATTCACAAGGACTGCATCCCTGACTTTATTTGACAGTGCCTTAAATACTTCATTACAAATTGCAGTTTTCAAATATTCAGTTCCTATTTGAAATTCAGTTTTTATTAAATTCTTTTCATATTTGTTGATGTTTGTGAAGGGGAATCTTTGAATGCTTTTGTAAATGTATTCATCAAAGTTCAGTTTGATATCCCCGCAAATTTCATTCATTTCTTTGATTTTGATATTTGATCCTAGTTCATATGCTTCCCTTATCCATGGCAAGCACCCCGCGGGTGGTGAATATTCCCTATCTTGAGCTTCAACATTAAAAAAATTATTCATATTCTGTTGAATTATTTTATTTATTTGGTTTTTATTTTTTTATTTGTTTGTTTTTATTTATTTGTTTTACAGGGGCCACCAGTGACTGTTAACCCCCATAAAACCAACTTGGAGTATAAACTGACACTTCTGAGACCTCATCCCCATTCCTGGTGATGACTAAAATAAATATAATTAAAACATAAAAAGACTTACTAATTGTTTCCCCTGTGTCCCTCTCAGCCACAGGCGCCACTTTGGCAAACTTCATGAGCTTTAGCTGCTCTTCATTAATTTTCCTAGGATTAATTTTTATTATTTTTCTTTCAACTTGTGCTTTCTCTTGACTTTCATTTGATAAAGTTTCTGTATTTTGTGAAGCGCTCCTGCTTCTTTCTTGTGTTTTGTTTTTATCTGTTTCCATTTGATTATTTTCCTCTTCATTGGTATTAATTTCCTTTGAAACTTCATTTCCTTCAATTAGTTTGATCTTCTTATTATTTTCTTTGCCCCCCTACAAGAAATCCCACAAATTGTAGGCCGCATTGTTGAACTTCAGACTTGATAGAACTGTTCCCTGGAGATTTAGTAATGCTTCTTTATTCTTTTCATCTATAATATTTCCTATTTTATTCATAGCGTCTTCTTTTGACTGGATTAGTGGCTGGCCCTTGTTACCCAGCTTTCCTTTCACTATTACCCTGATATTTTTTTCAATTTCAACAACCTTTTGCAGGTGTACTTCTAATTTGTTTATAAAGTTATAGATAGTTGACATTTTGTTTGAATTCCATCAAAAAACTGGTTTTTATAGTACTATCTTCAACGCATACATATTTTCATCATCATTAATAAATTAAAGACAATAAATGTAAATATTGCATTAGAATATTTTCATTTAGACACCAACTTGTGATATTTTGATATTATGGGCATAACCCAATGCATTTTGTTTAATAAAATCCATTGTAAATGTGGCTTTTTTATTATAATTTAAAATAAATTGACTGTGTTTATATTAGAGAGCCATTAACACTTAGTACAAATATTGATACATAGTTCATTTTACAGTCTGTATATTTACCTATTGGTAATAATTCTGTAAACTTTCAGTTGGATTTTGCAAGGTAATAATGTAATGTGTTAATAGATTACTGTTTATTGTCATTAATTGGCTGATTTTCTTTGCTGTGACAATTGTGCATTTTCTGATATTTACGCACTAGTATCCAATTGGTTGGCTTCACATCCAATTGCACAGGCAATAGGAAAACAAGCCACCACTTCAATCACATCTGGTCTCAGGGTGGTAGCTTGTTTTCCTATTGCCTGTACAATTTGATGTGAAGCCAACTAATTGAATACTAGTGCGTAAATATCAGAAAATGCACAATTGCCACAGCAAAGAAAATCAGCCAATTAATGACAATAAACTGTAATTTATTAACACATTACATTATTAATACCTCATAAAATCCAACTAACAAGTTTGTAGGATTATTACCAAGAGGTAAATATACAGGCTGTAAAATGCACTATGTATCAATATTTTTACTAAGTGTTAATGGCTCTCTAATTTAAACACAGTCAATTTATTTTAAATTATAATAAAAAAGCCACGTTTACAATGGATTTTATTAACAAAATGCATTGAGTTATGCAAATACTTCTAAATATCAAAGGTTGATATCTAATTGCTATATTCTAATTCAATATTTACATTTATGGTCTTTAATTTATTAATAATGATGAAAAATATGTATGCTAATAATTTTAAGCTATACATAAAATGTACAACATTGTATTAATTATAGGAAATGTCAATAATGTAAAAAGAAAATATTATTAATTATAAATTGAAAGATATATATTAATTTGAATAAGTTGTCGCAAATAAAATATTTATTTATTAATCAAAGGACAGAAAGGGGAGGGAATGGGCGGAATGAACATCGCCTTCATCTGCGCCTGTGAAAGAGGCAGCATCAGAGATAGTGGGGAGGAAATGGGTGGTGGTTTGGGAGTCAGGGTTGGAAGGCAGGTGGCTTGATGGGGGGTTGGGGAGGCAGGGTTGGTTGGTTGACTGGGAAGGGGCAGGGAGAGCTGATTGCTTCAATTGCTTAAATTCTTCTTCCGTCACATATACTGGATTGACAAAACGGATGGGCTGGCGTGGGGGGAGGCAGGGGTCCTTTCTGGACTTATCACTATCACTTGCATAGAAGATGATGAGATCAAATAAGTCCTGGAAAAACGCAGAAGGGAAAAGCTCATACCCCTTATCAATTTGGGTGCATAGTTTGTTTTAGGTGGCAGGCTTTAAGCGCCTGAGGGCAGAACCAAAATTGTAGAGACATACATCTGCAAGATGCATGTTGGCGTAGTTGATGGGGTAGGACAAGCAGGTATGCCCCACAGCCCTGATTTCTTGGATTGCCCATTCCCACTGCTCCATCTCTGCACTCAGTACAACTGTGTGCACAGCGTTTTGTGTGGCCCACTCCTCCAGAATGGCCTTGAGCTCTGTATGGTAGGCATACCCATCTGCAATGTTTGATATTGCTGAGTAATAATTGACGCCCAATAGGGAAACTGCCAATAAAACACCAACAAAACAATACAATATTTGGCTGTGCTTGTATACCTCAGACTGGATTTGCTTTTCTCCAAAGTGTTGAATATTTGCCAAAATCTTGGCATATGATAAGAAGATGATGTTATTGTGCGTCCTCATTGCCCTCCTCTTAATAAAATTGATGATGGTTAAATTGTATGGGTTGATATCCACCAAACTAGGGCCACCAAGAACCTGATTGAATAGTATTCTGGTGGCAACCACAACTTGGTGCATCCACAAATTCACCGTTCTCTTATTGGTAAATATGCTGTGGAGTCCCATCTGGAGACGTACCTGGACCAGGGGCATCCGTGAATCATGTTCCATGATGTCCATCATAAGGTGATGGGCTGTGTCACCTTTGGTTAAAGTATAGGCACCAGTTGGGGTCTTCTTGGTAGGGGGGCCACAGTTGGCGTGGGCTTGCAGGGTTGCAGCCATAGTGGACTTTGCAAAACCCATTGCAGCCTTAATTTCCCCAAGGGACATAAGCATTCCTTGCTTTTCAATCATTTCAAGAACAATCTCTGGAGTGATTAATTTTCTTCTGCATCTTGCAGGATAATTAGCTGGAGGTGGGGTATGTCTGCCTTGAGAACCAGACAGTTCCATCTGATTGGCTGTTTCTGGATTCTGGCTTCCATTGGTGGCCCCATGGCTCACTTGGTCAATTCTGGATGCCATTGTTGATATGTGATTTGGGTTGGCGGCTGCCTGTGCGTTATGGGCAAACAGGGCCATGCTTGAGGATGCAGGAAAAAGAACACACTCCTGGGTGGTGCTTGCGGAGGGGCCTGCAGGTTGGGAGTGGCCATAGAGGGAGGCTTCACTATTAGAAGACCTGGTGTAGCCCTGCATGGTTTTGCAAGGCCAGGAAACAGCTTGTTATTTGGTTGTTATTGGAAGAAGACATAATAAATTTTTATAAAAAACTTCAACTCAAAAAAGGGAGTGTATATTATTGTCAATTTTATTGTTAAATATGTTAAGTTGGTGAATATTACACTCAAAACTTTATTTGTCCTAAAATGGAATAGGTTAATTTTTAAGAATGTGTATGATTCCTAAAAAAATTAGCACAAATCCACTCTAGATCCTTTGACATCCTTTTTGAGACACCCATAAATTATATTTATTTCAAATTCCTTGCAATTTTGATTTGAATCTTGGTTCTTGGATTTGAAAATCCTGTAATTTCAGATTTTTTAATTTTACATGATGTCTACAATTTGTTTGAAATACAGGAAATCTCAAATTGTACATTAGAATCCCGCATTTCTGATTCATGGATCCTGTATTTGTTTGCTGGGTTTTGTCTTTTGTTAGTTGAGTTATCTGCTTGAGGGATTCAAAATTTGCCAATTTAAATAAACCAAAAAAAGTCAAATTAAATGGTTGCTTTTATAAAATATTTTAATTTTCACTCAGCTGAGTTGCCCGCAAAAGTGATTCAAAATTTGGACCAAGGATTTGACAATCCTGCATTTTTACATTCAGGTTCTGAATTTACAGTAGTAAAGATAGCTAATTTCATAGTGAATTATTTTTGAAGTGTATTTTTATGATTTTTTTAATTGTCATGTATAAGCTTTTATGACCTTTTAAAATCTATGTTATCACATTACCCTAAAAAGTATTTTGAAGCTTAATTTTTATTAAATAAAATTTTCAGGAAATAGGTTTCAGCTTATTAAAAAAGTGTCAACATTTAGTAGTCTACATGAGTAAAAACTTAATTCTGACTTTCCAATGCTGTTGACATTAAATTATTTTTAATTCTGATTATCAACATGTAGTAAGTTGACTTGCAGAATGAGTTAATTCTGGTGGTTGCCAAGGAGGGTCTTGAGTCTCCCTGGGTGTCCAGCCATTTTGGAATTGTGATATTCTCTCAAGATGTTGGTCCTGATGTCTACTTCTGGTACAAAGATCCTGTTGTGGAGCATTAGTGTTGTTCCTTTCAATGAGTAGCCTTTTTGATGGTGGGCGCTATGCAGGGATTTGGAGAGGTTGGAGGTCATAATTTTGGTAAATTCCTCAAGTTTTTGGACCTTTAGTACTTCTGGTTTGCTGGCTCTGATTTTCATTAGTACCAGGTGGATTCCCAGGCTCACTGAGTCCAAGAAGACTTGGGTGTTGTGGTTGCAAGTTTCAATGTGGGTAGGCACCAGGTCAGTTCTTCTACTTAGGGTGTTGGGTACCACATTGATCTTCCCAGGTTTGTAGTCAATAGTGAGGATGTAGTTGGACAGTTCCAAGGCTCACCTAGCCTATCTCTGTTCTAGCTGTTTGGGTTTGAAGAAGTAAACCAAGTTCTTGTGGTTGGTTAGAACCTTTACTGGGAATTCAGCGCTGAATAGGTATCAGCGTCAATGTTTCAGGTTTTTCATTATTGTGAGCATCTCCTTATCATAGATTGGGTATTTTGCTTTGGCTGGTAGCATCTTCTTGGAGTAATATTCTACAGGATGTAGCATACCATCCCCTCCCTCCTGAAGAAGGACCCCGTTCACTGCAAAGTCATACACACTGGTTTCCAGTACAAAAAGTTTGGCTGGATCAGGCATGGCCAGGACAGGGGCAGAGATGAAGGCAAGTTTTAAGGCTTCAAAGGCAGTAGTGCTTCTGGAGTGTAGACAAACAGGACCTTGTCAGAGCAAAGACAGGTCAGCAGCAGGTTAATCAGAGAAAAATTTTGGATGAAATCCCTGCAATAATTTGCTAGGCCCAAAAAACTTATTATGTCCTTTCTGCATATGGGCACTGGCCAGGCTGTTACTGCTTCTACTTTGTCCTGGGCCATGGCAAACCTACTGGTCTTCACCATGTATCTCAGAAATTTGACCTCATACTGAAAGAACTTGCATTTCTTAAGCTTGGCGTTTAAGTTGGCCTGAAAGATTTTTTCCAGTATAAGGTCAAGGTGGTTGAGGTGCTCTTCATGTGACTTGCTGTAGATGAGGATGTTGTCTAAATATGCAACACAAAATAGGCCAAGGTACTTACCTAGGACGGTGTTGATCATCCTTTGTAATGTGCTTGGGGTGTTGCATAATCCAAACAGCATCACTAGGTATTTTTAGAGGCCATACCTTGTCTTGAAAGCTGCCTTATACTCATCTCCTTCCTTGATGCATAATTGGTTGAACACATTTCAGAGGTCAATCTTTGAATAGACTTGGGCACCAGTAAGTATATAATATATGTTTTGGCGTTTGGGATGGGGTATTGGTTTTTTACAGTGATGTTATCCAACTTTTGGTTTTTCATTCATGGTTGCATGCCTCTATCCTTTTTTCCCACAAATAGAATTGGAGATGAGCAGGGCGCTTTTGATACCCTGATGAAACCCTTGGTGGTCATTTATTCAAGATATATCTTGAGGTCAACCTGTTCCTTGTGATTGCAGCTATAGATAGGGCCGTGGTTGGGTTGAGTGTTGGGCAGCAGGTCAATTGTGTGATCATAGATGGAGTGCTTGGGGAGTTGGATAGCCGCGCTCTCATCAAAAACATGGTTCCACTTGGCCAAAGGAGCAGGAAGGGTGCCTACGCTGGGCTCTAATTGTATAATAATAAGTCCTTGGATGAATTCTTCTGGGTTGGTGCAAAAGGGTCTGGTGTCAAGGTTTCCTTTGTCTCCCAAGGTGACATTCTGTTCCTGGTAGTTGAGAATGAGGCCATGTATGTTGGACCAGGAATCTCCCAGGATGAGGGGATGTGTTAGGCCTTTCAGCAGGATGAGAGACAACAGGTATGTATTGTTCCCTATAACTAGAGGAAGTTTTTGTTTGTATCTGTATCCCTTGTCTTTAGTGCTATTCCCCATGATGATTTTAGGCAGTTCTCAGATGCAGACAGACCTAATTCTTGAGCTAGTTCAGCATCAATGAAGCTCTTGTCTGCTCCCATATCAATGAACGCCTTTGGTCTTTGGAGTGTTTCTTTGACGTTGACTGATACTAGGATAAACTTGTAAGCCTGGGAGGAAGCGTTTATTTGGGCCAAAGAAATAGGGAAGCATTTTTCTTAGAGAAGGCTCTGGTCAAGTGCCCTGCTTTGTGGCAGTAGAAACAGAGTCTTTCTCTATAGTGTCTCTGGAGTCCCTCAGGGGTCATCCCTGCTCTTTTGGGTGTGGGAGTTCAGGTCTGGCAATGCTAGGCTGTACTGGCATTCTCTTGGTTCATGTTAAGGCCCTTATACAGAGGGAACTGTTATTATAAGCCAAGAGTGGGGGGTGTTTTAGCAGGTCCTTCATGGCTGGGTTCATCTCCTTCTAGCATATGATGGCTGCCATTCTGTCCTCAAGTTGGGTATGGGTTTTCAATTTGAAGAATTTGTAATTTATGCTTAATGGTTCAAGAACTTTTTTGGATTTCTAGCAAGGAGTTCAGGGCCTAATATCTAGTGTTGCAATCTTCCCCAGTGGTCATTAATTCTGCTTCAAACTTGGCATAGTCCAAGCATAATTCCATGTCTTCTTCTGTGGCCTTGCCAAACCAGTCTAGTATGTCTCCTGAAAGCATGAAAGCAACCCTGAGCACCTTCTGGGTATCACTGGAGTAGTATGGGGATTTGACTTTGAAGTGCAGGCAGAGGAATGGCATAGCGTGTTGAGCTTCCTTGAGTGTAAGCTTCTCCATCTGGGGTATTTCCACCTTTGTGGGAGATTGGTTGACAATCACATTTTTTACTTGAGAAGAGGGAGCCTTGGCTGTGTTAGTGGCAGCAGTGTTGGGTTTCTTGGGGTTGTTTAGGTTTGCATTCTTCCACATGGAAGAGTTCAGATTTTTAGTCATCTTATAAGTGTAATAAGTGATTATCAATAACAAAAGAGTACAAGATTTCCCAAGAAATAACAACATCTTAGAGCTCAAAGTACCAGGTTTAAAGTAGATTGCCATAATGTCAGGAATCCAGTCTTGGGAAGCTGGTCCGTCATTTTCAGGGATCACTTGGGCTGGTTTTTTTGCAGGTAAAGCCCACCACAAGAGAGGGACTAACTTAAAAAGGTAGGAGAAGGACTTCCCCACCCAGGACCATAGGCCAGTGGCCAGGATTGTAGTGTCAATCATCCCTGTGAGGGTGATGTACACAATCCTGAACAGCTTGCCAGTGTGATCAGTTGGGAGGTCAGGTGAGGAGGCAGGCATAGGCTTGGGGGTCACAGGCAGTTCCATGTGGAGCTTGTAGGCAGGCAGGTAGTTGAATTTTCCTCTAAACAACTTGGGTGTTGAAAATATCCAGGGGCCTTGGCAGTCATATCTAAATGTGGATTGTATGTGGGCTAAAGGATCTAGTTCAAGGATATTTTCTATAGTGTAGTCCTTATATTCAGGTTTCAAAGGGTATTTCATGAAGTAGACGGGGCCAAAGGGAACATCTAGGACAGGAATCTGCAGGCAGAGGGGGCAGGAGTGCCAGAAAATCTTGTACTAATTTGATGGATGGCAAAGGCAAAATAAGGCAGTAGCTGTATAAGTCAAAATAACATAACCTTTGTTGAGTTTATACTTCACCCCAATGAAGAGAATACTTGGGAACCAGAATCCAACCTTGAGAATACTGCTACTCTGCTGAAGCAATATAAGTCTCAGGATAAAGAGTTGTGCTCTGAAAGCTTAACTATGGTAAGGGATGATGTCGGGGCCCCAGAAATTCCTGAACAATCAGCAGTCTTCCTAGTGGCAAAAAACCCCACAGCTTGGGAACCGCAACAAATGTTATTTTCCCACAGAAAATAAAAACGCCACTGACGTAAAATATAACCTGGGATTTGAAAGGCACACAAGCCTTAAATCACAAAACTTGATTCTATTATCAAATTTGGGCCTCTCAACTATTGGGAAATGGCACATCTGGAGCGCAATTGTTTGATTGCGCAATCAGGCCTTGATTACTTGTGGGATCTATAAATAACTGTGGCACCTTAGAATGCTGCAGTTTAAGAAAATTTCATGTTATACCAACCAGCGAGCACCCACCTCCTGGCCCAAGTACGCAAATTACAGTGAAAATTGTAAGTTCAACTGAAATTGATGCCATCAGCTCTCTGGTGGCAAAAAAGGCCACAAAATTACCAGTAAGTATAAGTAGTGAGCTGAGAAGTTCTCCTCACTGTTGACATCTTAATAAAGCAAGGGTATTCCCAGAAATCATTATCTTATTGAAGGAATTATCTTTTTTGCTCAAATTTAATTATTCTCTTCTCATCTATGTGGGAATCTACAACTCAATATAAACTTGCCTATCCATATCCTCCTGGCTATACTCCTGCTACCTCAGTCAATCTACCCTGTGCTCTTGACTTGGAGTATTACCACCCCCA
>QTSX02004428.1:63050-190537 GCA_014839935.2 Entomophthora muscae
CCACTTGGTGAGGCATTTGGGGATTTACTTGGGGCTCTGATTTCCCGAGAGGGAGTAATTGAAGATGTTGCAACACCTTTATTCAAAAATGGCAATAAGTTTGGAGCACGGGATCCTTTGGTCTATGAAGCACCCCACTTCCAAACTTAATATTTTCCATGGGGGGTTCATTAGGGCTTTAGAAAAGGCAGGCCTGGGGGTTCTGGGTGCTCTGGCTCAAAGGCAGCAAAATGGCACCTGGGCCAGGAGTTCTTTCATTGGTCAGAGATCTTGAATTGGCTACTTGATTATATTGCTCTAGAGTTGTGGTCATGGGGTTGGGCTGCAATCCTATGCCTCCTTCTGGGGATGGCTCTTGATTGGCCACCAGTGTAGACTTCAAGCTCATGAAGCTAATGGTTGAAATTTTGCTGCCTCTGTTAGGTGCCTTGACTACTCCTCCATTTGGTGAACTGATTCCTTTGATTTGGTTTGCTTTACCATTTGGACCATCATTCTTGGCTTCAACTTGCAGGGGCTTGACCTCAGGAAAACGCAGGCAGGTGACCCCTCAGTCCATAGGGCCGGCAGCCCGCAGGAATTCAGGGTCAGGGTTTGAATCCCAACCTTGGGCCCAGGTTTCAAGGGTAAAAGAATTGTTAATCCTGACACAGGCATTGTCCTGGAAGTCAAGCCAAACAACACCTACCTCATCAAAGGCATTGGCACTCAAACAGAGCTCAAATGTATGAACCCTGATCACCTCTGCCTATGCAAGGCAAGAACAGCACAGCATAATTCCCAACTTCCTGTACCCAACAAAAAATTAGATCAATACCAAGCCCATATCCCTGACACTCTTAAGAAAATTCCCAAGGTTACACCTTCCAGTACCCCAGGGGGAGATGTTGCAACATCTACAATTACTCACTCTTGGGAAACTATTTCCCCAGGTGACTTGCCAAAATGATTCCTGTGGGATTCCTGGTCACCAGCCCCCAAAGTGTGTCCTGGGTCATAGCCAGGGACCGGCTTGGAGGTGTCGTCTTTTTCTGACAGTGGTGAGTGGTTAGTTAGGAGCTTATACTTGGCCTGCATAAGAGCAAACTCTTCCAGTACCTTCCCAATTACCAGGCAAGTGTCTCCACCATACACTTGTACTTCAGCAGGCGCCAGCCCTTCTATAGGCTGATACCACTCCTGTAACAGTCTAGCAAACTCTCCCCCAATAAACTCCCTTCCTCTATCTGTCATTTCAAGATGCCTAGTCACCTTTTCCCACTCCTCCTGGGCAGACTTACTAGAGGCAAACTTTCTGCACCCTAGGTGATAGGATTCCTTGTCCCCTGGGCTAGGGTAGAAAATGTGGGGTAATTGACTCATAGATCTTGTATTCTTTTATTGCAGGAAATTTGGATAAGGGTTGTAATAGGCTTTTTATTCACGGTCAGAAGGAAGATCCCCTTAGAAACCTTCTGATATATGGCCTTGGGGTAGGGAACAATGAGGGTTTGTGCCAGTACTTGGAGTCCTTCAACAATCTCTTAGACTCCTTGTACTTGGTCTTTGGCTCCTGCTCCTTTGTCTTGGGCTCCTGCACTTTGGTCCTGTGCTCCTGCACCTTGGTCTTGGGCTCCTGTGTTCTGGTTTTGGGCTCCTGTGGTCTGTTCCAGCTCTGGCTTCCTATTCTTGGTCTCTGACTCTTTCTGTAGCTCTTGTGGCCTTTGTAATCCACCTTATCCCCTCCTTGAAGAGTCTCAGATAGCTCTTCCTTTTATAGCCCCTTGTTTCAGACCAAAAACCTCTCTTAGAACTCTGGTCTTTCAAAGCTTAAACTATCCAGTTTTTCTCCTTCTATAATATATTAAACTTTAAAACTTATTTTAGCCAATGAAAGCCCTGAATTTTCTGCTTCTGCTCCTCATTTTTTAGGCTCAACTCTTAAGTTAAAGCCCTTAAAACACTGATCAAATAGACTCTGGCTTGTAGCCAATCATACGCCATGATTCAACGGTCTTGCCAAAAAGGTTTCCCTGGATGACTTGCTCTTGACCCTGGTTTGAACCTGAGGCTTTCTTGCTCTGGTTAAACAACTGCTCCGCATTTCGAACGGTTTTGCCGTGATTCCCGTCATGTTTCCCTGGCAAATCTCAAGCGCTTCCACATATGTTTTACTTAGGTGAATTTCAACCCCTTAATTTTACAACATTTCTCCATGTTTTCCTGTGTTTTTTTCAATGTTTTGCAACTTTGAACCCGCTTGCTGCTTGCCCTCTCGCCTCTCCTAGTTGTTCTTGGCAAAAATGCTCTTTTGTCCTTACAGTTTCTCTGTTCTATTTCTGGCCTCTTTCTAGCTCCTTTCTGACTCAATTCTCTTCTTTAAATAAATTTACAGTTCTAATAAACCTATATGTTATTTTCTCTCCTCTTTCTTTTTTATTATATGATATTACATCCTTTTTTAATCATAATCAGGCAGTATTTAATTATTATTTTAACTGGTTATTTTTCTCCATTTTCCTCTCAAAAGACACTAAAATCAGTTCTTCCAGCCTCTGTATCCAGTCTGGCTAGTTCCTTCAGGTTATCTCTTAGTCCTGCACTCACATTATCTTAGCTCTTCAGTCCTGCACCACAATCTTCTGGTCCTTTGGCTATCCTGCCTCATGATCAGCTAGTCCTGCATCATAATCTTCTGGTCCTTCAGCTTATCCTCAACCAGTTCCTCAACCAATCCTCACTAGGAACCTCCTTAGTTTCCTCTGCACACTGAACCATATTGGTTCCCACAATTCAATATGAATTAACAGTCTGTTAACTAGCCTTCACTGTGATCAAACAGTCACTCTCACTAGTCTTCTCTGTTAATTCTGTGAACCACCTCAATTTTTTATCTCAGTCCCCGTTACCAGAACTTGTAGACCCAGGCATGAGTCTACATTGAACTGGCGTTTGACTGACTTCCCAGAGGCCTGATCACACCAAGTTCTGCAGCTGCTTCCCCAAGCAAACCGCCTTAGTGACACCTCTGAGAAAATATATGCCCTCAAATGCTCACTTTGGATCCCCCCAAAGCTTCCATAGAGGCATAAACAAGGACACTCTACCAGTCCGTTAGGTAGAATGCTTGCTCACAAATCTCCTGTAAGCGTATCAGGGTATGTAGAGCCCTCAGAGCTCTTCCCCTCCCTGGCAGCCCATGTTACCCGCCAGGGGTCCAAAACCTACTCCCTCCCAGACAGACAAAGTTCCCTGCTTGCTATTTCAGTCTTTACCCTTCTGCAGCCACAGTTCCTTGCTGGGTAAAGAACTATAGCCCCAAGCAGCCAATTTCCTCTGCTGGGTGGAGACAACATCTGCCCCTGGTAGTCCCATGTTACCTACTAGGCTCACCTTACTTACCCCTAGCAGTCCTATGTTACTTACTAGCTTACAGCGTCATCAGCTAACCACACATTGTCACTCTTCAGCATATTGTCTTTATTTGAAGCCAAATCAACCCTCGCCTGCAAAACAACACACATGTGGATCACCACAATTCCTCAACTAATCATTAAGTTTGTGACACTGTTATCATTTGGCCATCTATTATGGGGATCAAACATTTTTAGTCCTAAGCGGAACACAACTTGGACAAGCCTCATGACTTAGGAGGAACAATTACTTGGATAAGCCTCATGACCTCCATGATGTACATGGACAGTATGTGGCTTTCCATGATACTATATAATACCCTATATTCATATCAAATAAAGTATCATTCTCTTCTTAATTTTCCTCTTTATCTCACTGTATATACTTCCCAGAAGTATATACTCGACATAATAAAGTCAAGCTTATCCATATTTGTGTTAGCATTGTTGAAACAGCAGGCTTGATCCACCAGCAAGTTTCCGAGTAAGCGGGTTTGTGACCTGTAATCTGATTATTCAGTCACTTGAAGCCAGACTAGGAAGTCAACTCAAATTTCCAAATCCAACAACATGAACAAATGATGATCTCTTACAATGGATACCTCATTTTGGCGCTTGAATCATTACTAGGATCAAGCCACCTCCTTGACCATTCCACCGTGTGATCAACACAATCATGTTCCTGTTATCCATGACTCACATTAACTATATAATCATTATCTCTCAATATTTTCCCCTTGTAACTCTGCTAAAACAGCATAGCTACGACACATGTAAGGCTGCTATGGCTAGCTTCTAGCTCTGAGCCACACCTGGGAAAAATTTATTTGAAACTGCTTAAACATTAATTCTTGGTTTAGCTACATTGGTTCAGAGCATGGGCTGAACTGAACCATCCCTGGTTGCACTTGGGGCTGCGGCGGACCACCCTTGACAAAGATCAGATCTTGGCCAGTATTTTCAAACCGACAGATTCTATATATATTTCTATTCTGATCCGTTTGAAAAATCTGCCATCTGGAAAGTTGGGCAAAATCTTATTTTGTCCTGGGTGGTATGGTGCAGCCGTGGTTGCACTTAGGGCTGTGTCAGATTTCAGACAGGTGGCTCCTTTTCTTAAAAGGAGCACCCGTCTGAAATCCAGAAACGATTTTTTGGGGATCTTCTCAAAGAAGATTCTCTCAGCATCGTTTCCTTCCACACCCACAGAAGGGTATGGTTGATTCAGATTTTTTTAAATTAAAATTTTATATTTTTTTCTCTATTTTAAAAATTAAAAATATTAAATTCGAAATTAAAAAGGTTGTTCAAATTTTTTTATTATGAGTATATTTATTATATAACAAAAATCCGGAACACAGAAAGCCTTCCGAGACCTTTTTTTAAAGAAATTTTGGATTCCCCCAGTGTAGGGGAATCCGAAAAAAGATTATGGGGAAGGGAGGACGGGGCGATTACGGCAAATGGCGTAATCGTACCTCTTTGGGCCGACGCAGCCCTAGTTGCACTTGATTTTGCGGCAAGATATTGTCTACTGATGTATAAAACCTGTTTTAAAATGGGCATTTTCTTGTCGAATAAAATTTTATTGAAGCTGGTGCGATGGTTATCGAGTACGAGAATTGGGTAGGTGATCGAGGTGGCACGTTTTTTAGATCTAAACCTAATAAGTTCAATTTAAAGATGTAGATTTAGGAGAATTATTCTAAAATCAATCGTTTATTTTAGACATGTAACAGCTGTTGGGATGAGGTTAAAGATGGTACTCTGATGTTACCGCTTTCGGCCAACTATAGCTTCGTCACCAGCCCTATACTTCCGATCTGACGGTAGGCTATGCAGTCAATCAAGTTTAAAAATTTAAAAATAGTGCAGTACCTTGAATCTCGGCGTGGGAATAGAGATTGATTTCGAGCAGCGCTTATCGTTTTGAAGCGGCATATTAAGCTTTGATTTGAAACTTGTCTGCCTTGATCGTAGGTCAATGTTTAATAATAGCTTGCAATGATGAAGCCAGCAACGGATTTCGAATTCGCCGCTTTGTTTAAGGTTTTATACAGCGGTGGATTGAGATGCCCATAGCTCATATCGCTGGTGGCGAACGTGAAGACTAACTAGAGAAGAATTGGAAGGAATAAATTGTAAATTTAAACTGGAATATGCAGAATAAGGCTGGAGGGGAATGCTTCATGTGACAGATGCCAAGACCACATTATTAGATGGGTCACTTGGCCAATGGTTCGCGATGAGGATGATTTCATTGAGGGCTTGGCTGTTCAAGTTCTATGGACAAGTTCCATGGAATAGACTGGGGCAATAAGAGACCACCTTATTGGTGCCCTATCTGGTGATTTCAGTCCATGTGGTTAGCTTTGTGCGGTGATGTCATTTTTAAAGTAACTTAATGATTGATTAATAGACCAATCTATTGGGGAAGGATGCTCATCTCAAACTGTAATATGCGGGTTCTATTATTTGATGGAGCCGTTCTCCGGGTTGAATCTTCTTTGAAATCGAGTAGCAGCGGCTGATCCATAATCCCTCCATCCTGTTTTCGGATCGATCAGGGCAAACGATTTGTTGCTTCAGTATGCTTACAGCCAGTACGGCAAGTTGAAATTACTTATACCTGTCCTAAACTGGGCCCGCGGAACAGAACTGGGACGGGTGGCTTAAACTGGACCAGGTTTGTGAGGGAGTATTTGGTAATTGTCGGTATTTTGATTTGAGTTGGATGGTTAATCATTCCCTTCGCTCGGTTATACATGACATTTTAAATGGAAGTGTTTAAACCTAGGAATTAGATGTGGATCGTTGTGGCATATGATTTCACAGTGGGGATGGAAAGTAGCAGGGTAAATTACGGATCAGCCGGTTGGAGTGCGGTTGGGGTGATTACGGGTCGAGCCTAGCGGTTGAGCCAAATTCTGGATCAAGCGCTTCAACAATCTTTTTATCAGTAAGGGGGTAGGCATGATTCCAAAACTGGTCAACCTCACTTCCATTTGAGCTCCTTAAGTCTGAATCGCTTGGTTAAGTGTCTGGTAAACATGGACCACATCAGGAAAGTTTGAATAAAAGTTATGCCAGTGAGATAGTGGCACGTCGATTAGTAAGCTGTAGTCTTAATAAACATGCTTCAAGTGCGGATCGGATAGTTTGCTGGGTAGTTCAACGTCAACCCATAAGGCTTGTACAAAAAGTGCGGGTCAATTTCAAGGAGATGGATTTCTTTATCGTTTCTTTTCAGGACAAAGATCCAAAGGGTGTCGGATACGAGCCGACTCGTTGGACAACAGGTCTCCAAGCAAGCTAAAGCATGGTTTGGCGGTGGCATTTAGCTTAAAGGCAGATAATGGTGCTATAGCTTGATTTGATTGGCTATCCATGAATAACACTGCTTTTTCGACAGGGCATATTTATTTAATCTGGCCAATCAAACCCCAGGATTATTTCTAAGCTCAATAATTAATACAGCTACTTTGAATATAGTGATTTATTTATTAGCTTAACAAGCATTGGAGCAGTGGCCTTGAAGATGGCTTTAATTGATTGGCTCATGCCGGCTTTAAGGGGCATGGGATTGGGTGGCTACTTCTCTGCTGGGGATTGGCTTGGGGCGTTCCCGTCCCAAAGCGGTAGTCAGGCAATTGGTTTGGCCGGGGAACTTGTATGAACGGAATTGGGCCTGGGAGATAAAGGCAGGGAGGGACCCTCGCCAGGAAATCAGAGAATGACCAAAGGCAAGAAGCAGCCCAAGAAGGAGCAGCTCGATATCGACGACCACCAGCTTACTCTCGACCAGCTGTGCGAGCGGTACGGCACCAAAGCCAACCCCCTCAAGCCCGATACCAGCGATGGTCTTACCCCAGAGCAGATCTCCAATGGCCAGGAAACGTATGGCCCCAATATGCTGAGCCCACCCGTGAAGAAAAGCCCTTTCATTCGGTTCTTAGAATGTCTCACCGGTCTGTTCAACTTGCTCTTGATGATCGCTGGTGCCCTCAACCTCATTTTATTCTTTATCGACATGAGCGCGAACGTCTCTGCGTTGTACCTTGGTGTCATCCTACTTGGAGTTACTGTTTTGAATAGGCTTGATCGAATTCGTTCAGCTACAAAAGAGCGCTGATGCTCTGGATTCTTTCCTTAGCATGATCCCTCAGCAGTGTCGTGGTGTTCGCAATGGAGCGCTGACACAGTTGGCCGCTGCCGAGTTGGTTCCTGGTGATATTGTCTTTGTGCGAATGGGCGACAAGGTGCCTGCAGATCTGTACCTATTTAGCGTGTCTGACATGAAGGTGGACAACTCTTCGCTGACTGGTGAGTCTGATCCTCAGGCCCGCTCTATAGAAAATGACCACAAGAACCCCCTTGAAGCCAGTAACCTCGCTTTCAATGGGACCTTGGTGGTTGCAGGAGAGGGTTATGGAGTTGTTGTGCGTACTGGAGACAGTACCGTGCTGGGACAGATTGCAGGGCTCACCTCCGGAGAAACTAAAAATGCCTCACCCTTGTCAGTCGAGATCGGTAACTTTGTTCACATGATTGCTGCAATTGCCACCATCACCGCTGTAATTTTTATTATTGTTTGTGTCGCCCAGCAAAGGACTCCGAAGATAACCCTGACTTTTGCAATTGGTCTTTTTGTTGCCTGGATCCCTGAAGGTCTTCCTGCCACGGTTACTATGCTGCTAACGATTGCTGCTAAACGCATGGCCGGGCAGAACGTAATGGTAAAGGATCTACAGGGAGTCGAGACACTTGGGGCCATAACCCTTCTGGCTACGGACAAGACCGGAACCTTGACGCGCAATCAAATGACGGTCACCAATATTTGGAGCAGCCTTAACTTTTACTCCGCCCTCCGAAACTTGGGTAACGCTGGCAACCCCATCCAGCTGGACTCCCCCGGCCTTAAGGAGGTTCTGCTCAATGCCAGCCTCAACTCTCGTGCAAAGTTTGACCGGGTTGACGTTCCTGTTGCCCAGCGTGAAGTGATTGGAGATGCTACCGAATCAGGGCTGGTGCGCTTTGCCGCTCAGAGCCAACCCGACTTTGATGATCTGCAAAAGAAGTACCCGCGTGTCTTTGATATCCCCTTCAACTCGGACAACAAGTGGGCCATGACCATTAGCCAGCTTCCTCACGCCAACGGCTTCCTCACTCTGTTCCTAAAGGGCGCTCCTGAACGTGTGCTGAGACTATGTTCCACTATCCTCGTCAATGGCGAGTCCATCCCCTTGACTGAGGCGCACAAGCAGCAGTTCCAAGAGACCTACGAAACCATGGCGGGCAAAGGGCATCGTGTCCTGGCCTTTGCCCAGCTTCAACTTCCTGGCGATCAGTTCCCTGCCGACTTTGTGTTTGACAAGAAGCTCAACAACTACCCTACCACCGATCTCACCTTTGTTGGTCTAACTTCGCTTGAGGATCCCCCCAAGCACGGTGTCCGAGAAGCTATTGGCCGCTGCCGCTCTGCCGGGATTCGCGTCATGATGGTAACGGGTGATCATCCCCTTACTGCCGAGGCGATTGGCCGCAAGATCAACCTGATGCTCTCCGACACCAAGGAGATGGTGGCCAAGCGCACTAGACGCCGCCTGGAGGAGATCCGCGAGGACGAGTTTGACGCCATCGTGATCCACGGGGAACGTATCGATAGCCTAAGCGACCAAGAGTGGGACTCGATCTTTACCAAGAACGAGATCATCTTTGCCCGCACATCCCCCAAGCACAAGCTGGAGATTGTTAAGCGCGCCCAGAGCATGGGCCACATTGTCGGGGTTACTGGCGACGGTGTCAACGACTCTCCTGCCCTGAAGAAGGCAGACTTGGGAATTGCCATGAACGAATCAGGGTCGGATGTCTCTAAAGAAGCAGCCTCCATGATCCTGCTAGATGATAACTTTGCCTCCACCGTGCGTGGCATTGAGGAGGGGCGCCTCATCTTTACCAACCTCAAGAAGAGCATCCGCTACACTGTCTCCCACTCGATCCCTGAGATCATCCCCCAGATCCTGTACGTTGTTAAACCGATACCTTTGATCAACCCCATGCTCATCCTGGCCATCGATCTTGGGTTTGAACTCTGCCTCGCCTTGACCTATGCCTGGGATATCCCCGAGACTGCAACTGGGCTGATGAAACTCTCCCCCCCGCAAGCCCGTCAACACCAAGTCCGTGGAACGCTTCCGTCGTCTCAAGTCGCGTGAGTTACAGCCCACTGCTGATCCCGAGTCCGGCGAGCTGGTGGCACCCTCCTTTGCTGCCCGCACGGGGCACTTTATAAAGCAGATCTTCTCTGGCGTGTACTGGCGGGAAAAGTTTGAAAAGACTGATGAAGAGGAGATTATCGACCGTGACCTGCTCTCTTGGGGCTATATCGAAGCAGGGCTCATCGAGACTGTAACTGCTTACCTCACTGTGTACATCTTTGCCGGCACCCAGAAAATAACCTTAAGCGATATAATGGAAATGGCAAGTCAGGAATTATTCGAGGAAAACAACAAGATATTTTACCATGATATGTCGCCCGAAATGATTGATAATCTCCTTAGGAAATTCCAGGCAGTTTTCACAGCAGCTATTGTCATCACTCAGGCCTTCAACCTGTTTGCCTGCAAGACGCGTATGACCTATCCCTTTGGCAAGCACATGTTCACCAACTACCGCAACTTTGCTGGTCTGGTGATTGGATTTGCCCTAATCTTCTTTATCCTGTTTTGCCCTATCGTCAAGAACCTCTTCCACAGCGAGGTCTTCACTCCCGAGCACTTTGGCATACCTATCCTCGGTGGCGTTGTCCTCTTGATCTACTCGGCTCTCCGGTTCTACATCAGTCAAAAGCTCAACCCTACCCACTTCAACCGTGAGATTACTGGTCTGCAGATGCACCCCACCGTGCGTACCGTCAAATCCCCCACCGACATTGAATAAGCCACTTCCCTAATTTCCTAGAGCCAATAAACTAGCCCTTTAAATACATTTATTTTTAAATCTCCTTTACATAGCTTCCATTACTCAGAGAGACAAGTCTCGCCGTAGGGTGGCAACCGCTCACCCCATCTAAGCTTAGGTTCCTATCAATCACAGCACTAGGGTTAAATAAACATTGTAAATAAGCATCCACAGGACACTTTGATTGAAAACTCCTCAAATTTAAATCATCACCATCAATCCTACCTATAACTTACTGGACATACCTAGCACATCCCTATAAACTCTACATACCATAATAGGAATAGATTTTCCAAAACCAACCAACCATGGCTTAGCTGAACCATCAAGAAACCAGGGCAGGAAGATTTCCCATCAACTGATTTCCCATCAAATCTGATCCAGCTATAATTCCCTTCATAAGTAATTTTTTAACTTTACAATCAAATATAAATTTACTAATCAAAGGTATTCTTTAAACCTGCAATCGATTCTAATTATAGTTTTTGACTTCAATTGGCTTGATTTCAAACCTTTACCCTTTTAAAAGCTAGTCGAATCAAATTCCCTGCCCGAAATAGAATAAAACCACTGGATTCTTTGTCGGATAGCTTCCCTAGAACAGACCTCCTTTACTTCGTGGCTTAGATCTCTTATCGCTGCAACGTTGAATGCTTCACACGCGAAGAAACCTTTGGCCGGATCGATCGCCAGAGGATCAGCTGGCAGAAAAATGATCGATGGAAGACCTTCCTGCCCCAAGAACCCCCTGGATCTGGCCTAGCGACCCACCCGATCCAAACCTTATAACCCACCATAAAGGGTGACTGCATCCCAAACCCCCAATACCAACCCAGTTAGCAAGGTCCTCGGTTATACCCACCCAGATATCCCAGAGCTACCCCAATACCAGCCTGCCAGATCAACCTGAAGCTGTCCTCCAGTCCAGCCATGAGGGGCATATAAGCAACCCAGGCAGCCAGAAGGAGGAAGTTCCCAATCTCTATCCTGCTGTTGCGCTTTTTTTATTACAGCTCCACAATTATTTGAGATCATAGGACACAGGGCATTTGCTTGAACACAGTCATATGCAAGGATATGAGTAGTATTGTATCAGAAGAGCCAGGATCAAACAGAAACATGGTTATTGTCCAGGGATGGCTTCTGATTGCACAGAAGCACTTAAGGATTAGGATAAAGGTCAACCAGATTAAAGATATATCAAAGATGGGTCAAAAGATAATTTTATTGTAACAGGTTATTTCTTCTTATACCTTCTGCAAGGTTGATCCCTGGGCTGCTAGCAATGTCTTCTAGGACATTCTAACCCACCCCTATCCGGGTAATTATTAATCTAGGTTTGGCGCTTATCGCACAGCAACCAATAGAATACTTTCATCTTCACCCAGCACAGGTGGTCCTTGCTGGCATGGAATAATTTAGTTACTTCAGGATCACTTCCTGCTCTCCTGACATACTCCAAGCTTAATGCTTATTAATGTGATTAATATGAGAATTTGAGATTACAGGGAATCAAACCCAGCGCCTCAGCGCTTGATGTAAAAGTGAAGCGGCGCCTGGAATAATTTTCAGTTGGCTCGGCGCCTGTATCTTTTCCAAAGGGGTGTGGCGGCAGATCCTGTACCATTAAGCGCCCCAGCGGTGCTGACCATTGGTTGATTTATGGGTCAGGTCAGAAGGCTGCTGCTGATCTAATATGTGTATGATTTATACTGCCAGCTTATGCTGTCTGGAAGCTGTAATCCCTATCCCCTAGCTCTGTCCTAACTAGTATTTTTGATTTTTATACTGCTGATTTATGGGCTTGGTTGCAGAAACCTTAATCCGTGAGCTCTGCCATAATTGGCATCATTGCCTGGTCAAAATTCCCAGCACCCACTCTAAAGGGCCAGCAGGGATCCCCTCTATTCAGGAGATGCTCTCTGGGATAATGTAAAGGATTCTAGGTCAGGGTCAACCAATACAGCTCCAGCTGAGATTTTCAGGTACCCACCCACTTTAAAGTGATCTTTCAATATGGTGAATGATGGCAGAGGGGTTTAGACCAGTCACTGAATATCCCACAGGTAGAGACATCATTCCGAGGCAGAACAGCTCTCCAAACCGGCTGTTGTGAGGTGATTGATTAAACTAGCATTCACTGTAATGATCATTGATCCATAAAGCCTGGTGAACAAGAGAGTGATAGTACTCTTGCTCTAGATAATAGGTAGTCCTACAGATCAACTCAGCTGTACCTCCGAGCTGTATTAGCTTATGATTTTCTGATCTAAAAGTCAATAGTGGGCAAAGCCAGTAGAGGGATCTGGCTGTGAAGCAGAGGATCCTGGCCCTCAGCAACTGCCATCAATATCCAACTTCTATAGAACACTCTTTCTTGATACTAAATAAAGGATCAATAGTTAAATTTATTGTACATTATTATACGCACTAAGTTGAAGAACATCTCAACTTAGTCTTTAGTATACTAGTAAGTTGTAATACAAGCTAAGCAAATAGCTATACCAACCACATCCATACAGTAGTTTTAAACCCTATGGCAACAAGCAAAAAAAACTTCATAATTAAATGAATCCAACTCAGATGTAAATGAAATCAAATAATCTGAAAACAAAATCAATAGTGCCCAATCTATTGTAGATCAATACAAATCCATTGCAGTCTAATTTCATTTACATACCACCTATTTTTGTTTACATCTGAGTTGAATTTTTTTAAACCTGAAGTTTTTTTTTGCTTGTCCCCATAGGGTTTAAACTACTGTACTCAAAAATATAACACTGGCAATACCAACACAACAAGGGATTGGAGCGGCCTAAGAAGAAGTACACCCCCAAATAGCTGAGGAGGAGGCTGAAGCCAACAGACAAAAAACCTGAGGATTGGCGGGCTTCTTGGGGGGCTGATAACTCTTAGGGTCTTTCTTTTGGGGAGAACTGTGTGACAATGGGGTTGCCGTGTACCAGAATCCTGGAATGACTTGACGCCAGGATTTCTCTAAATATTGGGAATTGTGAGAGGTACCAGAATTGGCTTGGGCACCCAACAAAATACTGGCTTCAAAGGCCTGCAACAAGATTATCCAGAGCAGCCATTTATACCCAAGAGACTTCCAAATAGAAGTCTTGGGTAGTCTCATGGGTTGGATGGAAAGGTTTAAGTCAAGTTAAAAGGGGTAGTTCACTTTGGGTGAATGGAAGACTTTATTGATCAAGCAAATTCATAAAGGTGAATTACCAGCCTTATATAGCATGGTGGGAATAAAATAGTTGAGAGCAAAGTATAAAGTAGTTAAGGAAATTTGGAGACATAGCTAAAGAAATTGAGTAGTTAGGAACTTAAAACTGGAGAATTAAATTAATTCCATCATAATTATGTTCCTTACAACAGAATTGTTAAAATATCATCAAATTACAACCCTAACTGGAAGGCAAGGCCTAGAAACTCAACAGCTATCTCCACAAGGAAGATGGAGACCAGGAGTAAGCTCACAAGAAGAAACTGGAGGCAATAGACCCAGAGTCAAACCAGAAGAGTCCAAAACGTTGAAAACAACACCAGAATTAATAGCATAACCATCCAAATCTAAATTTGAAGCCTTTGATTGGTTGGGATCAAGAGCAAAAGGTAACAATTGATGGATGTCTGATTTTACACTAAAATTAACTAGGCCCAGAGCAACTGAGTCCAGGGAAGACCTGGGTTCAAATCTCGCTCTTGAATGAAAAGAGCTGAGCAGCTCAACCGGGTTGATAACTTGAGGTAATGCAGAACTGTTACTAACCTCTAATTCTTGTTTCTTAGGAGATTTGACTAAACCCAACATAAGAGAAATTCCTCCTTCACACGCACTGCTAATATTGTTGACAGTAATATTATCAGGAAGATTCCTGACAGAGATGCCAAGCATTAAAGCTAACCATGCACTCCAGCATAAAACTCTTGCCAAGAAGTGAGAGAATCAGCTAAGCAAGCAGTAGGGAAAAGTGCCACATATGAACCTTCTGGGCATCTTGTCTTTACACTTGGGATGCTGGCTTCAGTAGGTTATATATGAATATCTATTCAAAAATTTGATACAGATAGTGTTTAAGCCTAAAGCCTTTACCTAGAAGCAGATATAGCAGTTAAGAATGAGTTGATCAGATAACCAGGAGTGGAAAGCATCCCTCTATTTGAGGGGAAAAAGGGTTATATAGTAATCAGGGTATAGGATAGGGATTGCCACACATATGATACAGGTATCTAGGCTCCAGAGTTATCAGTAATGCAGATTTTTCTAACTGAAGATCAATCTGGGTTCAGGAAGTATGCCATAGAGGGCAGAAACAATGCTTTATATATTGGTCACCATTAGAAAAGGTGACTAAAATGTCAACAAGGCAGGACAAGGGGATGGATTGATTACTGCCCTTGTCAATACCAATGATAAGAGGTTAGTCAGGTACCCATTTACAGCCCAAACAGCTAAAAAAGTCATCCACAGCAGGTATAGTTTACATTGTGGCATCACCACACTCACACATGTGTATACTTTCATCTTTGAGTGATCTCATACAAAGAGTGATTGAATTTCATTTTTACTTCAATACTAGACCTGCCTTATTATTAGTAGAGCTCTCTAAGAGATACCAGGGAGCATAATAGAAAATTATAGGCGGAACTGTAGCCCCTTCTATGTATGGAGCATGAAGTGTGTGTTAGACCCAGGACATTCTAATCCAAATTACCATTGTTGTTGCTTTTTGAGACTCTTAACATCTGTGGGACTCTGCTGCAAAGCTTTAACAAACTTTGCCTCCAAATTGACTACCTGTCAACTAAGCTCTTTGTTTATCTCTCCTCATCTTACCCATACCTTCACACTTTTGATCTCTCTTAATATGAACCCTTATATTTCCCTATCCATGGCATTCTTTATGTCAAAACAATGGGGTTGACCCCCAGTAAGGTTCCAACCAGAGGGGTTGTGATCTGAAATCCAACTTCCCAGTGATCCAAAGCCAAATTTAGAAGTCAACTCAACTTTCCAAATCCAGTAACATGACCAAATATCAATAACTGTACCCTGGACAGCTTGATTCAGTGCTTGACTCATTATAAGGATTAAGCCACCCCTAACCATCTGTTGTAACTGTGTTGTATTAGCAGAGTTACAAAAGGAAAAAATAATTGCAGACTAGATAACATTCTTTATAGAGATAGAAGTTATATAGTTCTTGTGAATCAGGATAACAGAAACATGATTATGGAGATCACTCAACTGGATGGTTAAGGAGGTGGCTTGATTCTTTTAATGAGTCAATAACTAAATTGAGCTATACACCACAAGGGATCATTGTCTGGTCATGCTGGATTTGAAAACTTGAGTTGACTTCTGCATTTGGCTTTGGGCCACTGGGAAATTGGGTTGAAGGTCACAAACACTCTTACTTGGAAACTTTCTGGGGAGTTGACACTGTTGTTTTAACACCCCCCAGGATGAGGGTTGACTTCCTCTGTTAGAAGGTCTTCCGGGAGGTTTTCAGGAGCCTGGGCGCCATATTGTACCAGCTGTTGTCTGATTGCGGGGAGGACTGTTTCCTGTTGCTTCTGAAAAGCTTTGCATGGACAGAGTATGTTGTGGTGTAGGACTTTATCCTTTTCTTTTGCCCAGACCTTGTACTAGATAAGTGTTGTTGTTTAACTTTAGGATGATGGCAGGTCCAACCTTTTCTGGTTATAGCTTACTCTTGTTGGTGTTTGTTACCCAAGCTTTGTCACCAACCTCATGTCTTCCTTGGATGGGGATAAACATGTTTTGAAACTGTTTCCCCCTCTCTCTTCTTGGTTGACATTGGCTTGGAGTATGCAGGAGTCAAAACAAGGTGGTAATTTTTTTTGGTATCTCTAGCCTGGGCCCTGTGAGGGCTTGAACAATGTTGGGTTGGGAACCATACACTAGTTCAAAAGGGCTTTTCCTGGTGGATCTGTTCACCCAGGTGCAACACACCAGAAGAGCAGTTGCCAGTTGTTTGTGACAGTCCTCAGGTGTGTTGGTGGTGAGTTTGGCAAGTGCCTGAACATGGCTACCATTTAGGCGCTCCACTCTCCTATTGGACTGATAATGATATAGTGTGATTACAGTGTGTTTGATGCCTTGCTTGATGAGGTAGACATTGGTGTTGTTGGAGATCAATTCCTTGCCTCTATTGGTAATCAAGAGTTCTGGCTTTTCAAACTTACTGATGATTTCTTTGCCTATGAATTGCTGTACATTGTTACTGGTGTGGACCTTGACAACCTGTGCTACAGGCCAACAGGTTTCAAAATTGATGTCTGTGATGGTATATTTCTTATAATTATGTTTTCCTGGCATGTGGCCCACAATTTTACAATAGAAAATCAAATGGAAGGGATAGTGCACCCCTGTAGAACCAGGAACCAGCAAAGAACCACCACCAAACCCTTGAGAGAAATAGACAACTTAAACACCATCATTGACAAAAAATGGGTCAAAGCTGGGGTTGCCCAAATAGCCCTGGAAAATCTGGATTTGTTTTATTTCCCCCCAAATAATTATGACAAGAAAATTATATGTAATACACTATTTGGGGATGGCAGCGCTTGACCTGCTGGTTGCTAGGATTTTTTGAATTATGATGTCATCAACTCAAATTCCAATGCAGGTCCTCCAACTGCTGAAAATATTCTTACCAATCAATCAGATGCTGCAAAATCCCCCACCCCCATCCTGAACTCTCTTAAAACTTTCCCCACTCCCCTCTAGAAACTTGTTTCTAGATAGCTTATTTACCCTCAAATAAAAGAAAGTTTCCCCCCAAAAGTGTTAGCTCATCTGGAGCTGTTTGTCCCTATCCTTGAATGATTAGCTTTGGTTATGGTTAAGATTGCATTAATTCCATGGCCACACCCTGGCATGCCCTTTACAGCAGTTTTAAAAGCTATGGCAACAACTAAAAATACCTCAGATTTAAACAAAATCCATCTCTCAGGTTAAAATATACACTCTGTTAACAGGGTTTATTGGCATTAATGGGCAAAATGAGTCAACACAGCAACAAAGGGCTCACACACAAAGCAAAACCATTCAAAATACAATCTGAAATACTTTGATTCACAAACAAAATGGTGTGAGTTGACTTTTGGTGTACATATGTTTACTATGTGAATCAGGGACAAAATACACCCAAGAAAGGTGTGTCAAAACGCAAACCAAAAAAGAAGCACAATAGCAACTCACTATGTAAACAAAATCACTCACACAATGTGTGCAATGGATTGTAATCATGAATGATACCAAGGTATCTAAAATAAGACACAAGATCTGAAACATAAATTTAAAAAAAAATTGTGTTGGGTGCTTAATTTGGCGTAAGATCTGGGAAAATGGGTGGATTTTTTTGAGTATTCTAAAATGGACGTTGTAAAACCAAAAACAACTAATTAAGAAATAAAAAATCTATAATTGGGATATTGGGTGGGAAAAACTTTAATTAAATATCCATATTCAGATAAAAGCAAAAATTAAAATTAGGGAGTAACTTAATTGAAATTTATTTAATATTTTATTAAATTTTAAAATGGAAGGAACACAATACCAGAGTACCAATACACCTGTTGTGCGCTGTGGTTGCAGTTGCCTCCACAGGTTAAAGAATAGAGTTAGTGCAACTCAAGGAGGAGACAGGAGAGGAGAGTTCCATAGTGATGCTGTACTGACATAGCCGGTTCAAGGAGCACAAGCTGCTAGGATGCGGAGCATAAACCCTCGGGTCCCAAAGCTAACCTGGAAGCCCACCAAGGTTACCTTCACCAAGAAAGTTAGAGACAAGGAGGTAGAACTTACTTTGTATGTGTTTGACATTGTGTACCGGCAAGAGTTGGTCCCGTCAGCCATGCTGGAGAAGGTGAAGCCTGTACTTGATACTAGCTACAAGCCCTACATCAGTGATGGCAATCAGGAGGACAAAAAGGAGACCCAGTTCTACTAAACCAATGAGGAACAGCTGGTGTTAAAGAAAGTTGCTGCGTTTTACACCAAGGTGCCCATGCCCTGTGTTGTGCCCAACGCCAACGAGCCAATCCCCACTGCTAAAAGCCCACCCAGAAGCGCATCCTGACATCAAACACATCATCCTTCTTAAGCTAATGCAGGAATTGGGTGATTAAAAGGCGGCCACAGTCCTTGTTGGAGTGGATCCCAAGTACTCTAGCAAGACCTTCCAAAAATCCATCAATACTGGTTGTGTCCTTGCTGCAGAGAAATCCTTGCGTGTTTCTACCATGCTCACCAAGGAGCACAAATGGGCAATCTGCCAGTGGATCACCTGAGACTGCCATCTTGAACTGGTAAATATACAGGCCATGGTTAAATCTACTTTTGGGGTTGAGGCTTCCATTTCCTTTTACTACCATCTGCTGAAGAAGATGTGTCTTTCCTGGAAAAAGCTTGGGGTATCCCCCTACAACAGAAACAGCCCAGCCAATATTGACGTCTGGAAAAACTACGCAGAGGCGTACACTGCCCTCAAAGCCAAGGGGACAGTCAAATTTTATTATATTGACAAATTGGCATTTGCCTTGTCAATACACAACAGGTATGGCTATGTCCCCAAAGGCTCCAATGACAGGATGGCTTGGCGTGCTGCAGTCCGCGCCACAGCCTACTCAATGGTTGCTCTCCTCGGTCCAAAGGGGGTTGAGCTTTACCAAATGATATTGGGTTCTCACAACAGCTGTACCTTCTTATCATTCCTCCGATTAGTCCAGGAGCACCTGAGGCGCACAAGCCTGGGCTTCACCAATGTGATTGTGTTGGACAACGTTGGTCTCCACAAGGTGGCTGACATTCTTGAGACTTCCCAATGATCAACACAAGCATTGCAGTGGGCCCCCAGCAATTGGCCACGACAAATTTATGCCTTCTCTTCCTCCCAGCCTATTCACCCTTCCTAAATCCCATCAAGGAAGTCTTTGGGTGGCTCAAGCAAGTCTTCAAGCAAGGAACCCCACCTGGGAGCAAGGACCTCTTTAATTTGCTGCAGGCCGGGATCCACACCCTCCCAGCTGAGACCAAGGCCAAATTCTATGGCCACACTGATTTGTTCATCCCCGCGTGCCTAGCCAAACAGCCAATCAAATAAAGGCTTAGTGTGTCTAATTTTTTTATATTCTCTTATTTACTATTCAAGATTTATTAATTATCATTTTATATTTAGATGTTTCCACACCCGCAATCACATTCAGAAGATCCATCAATAGATGTAAGTAATTTATTTATTTTATTATATATTATTTTATTATGCCATCTGAGTTAATCTCAAACGCTCAATACTGGATTACGCAAAAATATTTAAATCACTTTGGTCAAATAAATATAAAAATAGTTTTAAAAAAATTAAACGTAAAGTGTACAAGTTAGAATTTATTTTATTAACATATAATTTTATTCTATTTGGAAACTGTTTCTGCAATATATTTTTGCAAAACTGGTTTACTGAAATAAAAATTATAAAAATTTATTATAATTAGAAAACTATAAATTGTAATAAAATTTATTGGAATCATATTTTTATTGTGTGCGCCTGTAGTGGGTTCTTTGGTATGTACCCACCCCGCAATGGAGGTAGCGCACAACCTCCACTGCCACACTGTGAACAATGGATACACCCTTGTTAAAAAACTCCCTCCTGCTGGTGAAGGGGAGTAGGGTAAGGTGCAAACTGAGGAGCAGCTTTTCAGGTGGGGCTGCAAACCTGTAAATCCCTGCCAGGACCAGGGCGTCCTGGATCACATGATCTACTGAGTTGTATCCAGGGGGGACCTTCTTCCCGTTGAGTGCAAGCCGGGCCTTGTTGATTCCCAGAAAGACCCTGTCCAGGTCCTCTACAGACGCGCCCATTCCAAAGTAGAATAGGAACCCCAGCTAAACAACCAGATGAAGCCTTTGCAGGACAAAGGCTTCTGTCAACTCACACAGGTTATTATAGACTGCGCTGATCTTCTTGTTGTGCCTGGTCTTTGCAAAGGTCAGCTCCATGGCTTCAGGGTCCCCCGTCTTGTTGGCACTCCAGGACAACCCAAAGTCCGCCAGGATGATTTTGGTCTTCTTTACGGCTGTTGCGTCTGCAATAGCCAATTTTCCCACCATGCGCCCAAAGTTCTTCAACAGGTAAGATATGGTGTGCTCCACCAGGAAGCAGAAGCAAGCAGCCACATGAGCCCAGCCCATCTCTGGTACATTCTTGAATGAGAGCGTTGCCAGGACGTCCCAAACAAGCTCAATGGAGTTTACACAGTAAACTCCACTGAGGGATACTGGGTCCAGGCGGACCAGTTGGGCATCCTTGTAGGCAGTAACTGCCCACTCAGATGCCTCCTTGGCATGCGTAAGTTCTGCCAACGCCTCTTGCAACATCAGAAAGGACCCGTGGATACGGTCCTCCAGCTCCTGCACAACAGGGGGGGGGACAGATACAATTTCTTTGCCACATGAGTGGCATAATTTGCATAAAAGGTGGCCAGGACAAAGGGGAACAGGACTTGGATGAGTTTGCTGTCTACATTTTCTAAGAAAAAAGGTAAGTTTTTTTGAAAATTTATTAATTTTGTTTTTAGGCTACCTTCTTGTGTTTCTTCCTTGTCTGCAGCCTCAGCCAGCTTGGCCATTCTTGGCGCAATCAATTGCACAGGCAATTTGGTATCCTCTGCCCTGGCACGCTTAGCGGGTTTGAGATGTTTGTACATCTGCGGATCATCAATCCAG
Organism: Entomophthora muscae; assembly: GCA_014839935.2. Taxonomy (NCBI): domain Eukaryota; kingdom Fungi; phylum Entomophthoromycota; class Entomophthoromycetes; order Entomophthorales; family Entomophthoraceae; genus Entomophthora; species Entomophthora muscae. Next base: position 84,171 of record QTSX02004428.1, read on the forward strand.
ATAGACAGTGCAGAAATATTGTATGCCTTAAATTGCAGGCCCTCAACCACAGTTTTTTGAATATTTAGTAAGCACTCAATTGTTTTCTCTGGGGTGTATGGCATTTTTGACATTAGTGCCTTTGTGGACACCTTGTCAATTTTGTCCCCAGTGAGGATGGCAGACTTCACTTTGGCTTTGACCTTGCGGTCAATGTCCTTTATTTTGGAAATTGCCAAGTTGAGATCCTTCAGAAGCTTCTCCAATTCTCTCATTGATTTTTTATTAAACTTTTCATATGTTTTTATAGCTTTTGCCCCAATAAATTCTGTATTATTTTGATACTGTTGCCTCTTTGTTTATTCCTTTTTGTTTTCCCATCTACTACATTATCCCATCTTTTTACCCATTTTGTATGTTTTACGCTCATCTCAATATGTGTTGTTTGCTTTGTGTTGGCATTGTTTCCTTGATTACCATATTATTTTTAGCGCTTGACATAGCCCCTTGTGAAATATTAACAACAATTTGGTGATCAGCTAAATTTGAATTAGAAATTATAGGTTAACTGTTTTTAGATAAAGTTGTTACTGATCCAAATTCAAAACCTTAATGATAAACTTTAAGCCAATCAGGAGCCAAGTGATAAAGTGATTGTTGTGACATAAAGGGTCATTCAATAATTCTTTGATGCATGTGCACTAATTAATATGATTGACTGGATGTTTTGCCATTGTACACCATTGTCACTATGGCAAGTTGTTGATGGACTAGTGCCCAATCAGCTGCTGAATTAGCACTAGTCTACCAAAAACTTGCCATAGCAGCAATGTGGTACAATGGCAAAACATCCAGCCAATGATATTGATTAGCGCACATGCATCAAAGAATTATTGAATGACCATTTATGTCACAACAATCACTTTATCACTTGGCTCCTGATTGGCTTAAAGTTTATCATTAAGGTTTTGAATTTGGATCAGTAACAACTTTATCTAAAAACAGTTAACCTATAATTTCTAATTCAAATTTAGCTGATCACCAAATTGTTGTTAATATTTCACAAGGGGCTATGTTTAAGTGCTAAAAAAAACCGTGTTCTGGATCTAGATACACAACATAGTAAATATATGATTTTATAGAAATAAGCTAAACATAAAGAATAAAACCAACTATAAACAAAGAGAACATGAACAATTGAAATTCAAAAAAAAGATAATATAAATAGAAAATGTTTGGTGACAGGGGCTTATTGGGGCGGGGGAGAGTGATGCCTAGGAGGCAGAATAGCGCAGGAAGAAAGAGGTAGAGGCGGTGCTGGCCTGGGGGGTCTGGGATTGGGTGGGTTGGGCTTGCAGGTTAGGGGTGTTGATGGCGGGGGGGAGGCAGGAGGATTTCGCGTGATGGCTGCCATATAACACTTGTTGTATTCCTCATTGGTCATTGGCTGGATGGGCTGGTAAGTGGCAGTGGTCTGAGGTGAAAGGTGCTTCTCCTTACGTGATTGGTTGCCCATGTTCATATGGAAAACCATTTGCGCAAACAAGTCAGCCACCATCTGGCGGCCAAAGAGAAAATTGTGGTCAAGAACCCCAAGATAGAGGTTGTTGAAAGCCTGAGGGTGGCGCTCCTGTAATGTGGATCCCATGTTGAAGAAGACAACATCAGCCAGATGGATGTCTGCATGGCCAGCAGGGTAGACTGAGGCCTGGCGCTTGCATCCCTGGATGACCTCAAGGGCAGTGGAGATACCCTCCATCTGGTGGCTCAAGAAAACCTGATACTTGGAATTTGAGCCATCCCAGGAGTCAAATAATCCACCAAGGATGTGGCTGTATGAGTAGCCTTCAATGAAATATGGGTTTGTCTGATAGTAGACAAAACCCTTGGCTGAAACAGCCAGAAATGCACCAATGAACGTCCCCTTCCTGACCTTCTTCCTTTTATTCTTGGCAGCGGCTTTTCCTTGCTTGTCAAAATCATCAAAAACTATTGGTAGCTTGTAATAGGAGATGAACATGACATCATCAGTTAGACTAGTCAGGCATCAGACCAGGGTTGATTTGATGGTGGTGTCATACAGGGAATCCTCAGCGCCATCCCATTGGTTGCCGGCAAAATTGGTAAGAACCCGTATGGAAGCCACCTTCCCATACATCCAGAGCTGCACCATGCGCTCAGAGACCCATATGTTATGGTGCGCAAGCTGCTTCTGGACCTGGGTCAAGGGAAGCTTGGGATCCCGCTGGAGGAGGTCAAGCATGATTGGGTATGCCTCAGATACTTGTGACTTGGGAGCCTTCTTGGGCTTCTTGGCAATCCCAATCAGATTCCCCCTGTTCATCAGGTTGTTGAATTCCTGCATGACAGTAGCTTGGGTAAATTGCAACTTGGCGGCAATCTGTTCCCAGGACAGACCCTGTAGATTCAGTGCCACAATTTCCTGAAAAATTTGGGCGGTGATGATTTGTTGCTTGGGGCGCTGGGCTGGGAGAGCTGAAGCATGATTGGCTGTAGGGGGCAGGTTGGCTGATGGCAGGAAGTTGTTCCAAATCAAGGTTGCCATCCTGATTGGTTGGTTGGTGGGCAGCTTGTGCAGGGATGGGTACAGGAGCAGGGGCAGAGCTAGACACTATGTGACTACTGAACAAGTCAAAGCCATAGGGGTCGGTGGTCAGGTACAGGTCAGCTTCCTTGTTACCCACCTCAAAGGCTTGGGTGTAAACAGGTGCCTCCACGTTCTGGGCCTTGCCTCCATTGCAGCTGGTCTGGCTGCTGCTGTCTTGGCTGCTGGCGCTGTCAAAGATGTTGCTTGTAAAAAGCATTGTAAAAAACCTAGGATAAAATCACTAAAAGTAGAAAATTTAAAATTTAATGATTTATTTTTATTATAACCTTGAGTCCATATTTGGAAGGTTCTCAAAACCTTTTCATACAAATCTGGAGCCATGAAAATGGATAAAATGCCTCTGTTCCTAAATTGGATAGCTGTTGATTGGCTGTTAAACTGTTATTTTTCTATTTTAGGCTGCTCATACTTCACATCTTGTGTGAGTTCATTTTGTTTTGTGCTTGTGTAATCTTGCCTCTAGATTGCTCAAGTTTTGTTTCACTTTAGTTCTTCTGTTGGTGCCTCATATGAATCCTGATTGGATTGTAATATACTCCAGAACAGCATCCATCCATTTCACTTGTTGTTTCAGTTCATTTTGTTTGTGGTTTGAACTACACCGCTTGATGTTTGATATAATTTTGTATAATGGGCTAGTGAAATTTTGTTTTTATTTGACAGTCCATTTGTTAACTGAAATTTTATAAATCAATTATATCCTGAATCTCACGCAACTTGGATTTTGTTTAAATCTGAAATCATTTTGTTTAAATCTGAGGTATTTTTGGTTGTTGCCATAGCTTTTAAAACTACTGTACATGTTGATGCCTTCAGATTCTCCTTCTAATTTACCCCTGTAAATCATTTATGTGCTAACAATTTTCACCTACATCTTCTGTTACACTACCACTGGCTCCAAGATATTGAAACCACCCTCCCAAATTGGGCTCCTGCTTGTCAAGAAAATTAAAATTTGTTTATTATACCCTGATTGTATTTCCTTGAATCACACAGCCTATCACTTCACTCTAACACAATGTCTAGTACCAATACTTTGAAGGGTAGTTTGGAACAAATGGGCAGTACAGACTTGGATGGTGTGTTGCTTTTGGCAAACTTTTTACACACTTCAAATTGATCCAGTACCTCCTGTATATTGCGGTATAACATGAGCTACCAGGCCTTATGCTTAAGGAATCCATATAGGTTACAGCTCTTGGTGTGGCCTAGATTTTGATGGTACCGTATGATGATGTCAATCCTTTGATGAGTGGGGAAATATGGAATGGTTGTCCCATCTGTCATTTTACAATGAAGGTGTGACCTACAACAGTCAATTTTTAGTATTTAGCCAAATAAATACTCCAAGAGCTATAAAGCTGTTCTGTTTTTGTTATTTATTTGAGGTAGACAGGTTTGGCGGAAATTTTTCAGATACAGATTCCAGAAAACTTGGTATCTATATTTAATAAAAGAATATAATATAGGTTGTTAGTGTCATGTATATACTTCTGGGAAGTATAATAAACAAGATAAAGGGGAAAATTGAGAAGAGAATGATACTTTATTGTATATGATATAGAATATTATATAGTATCATGACAAGCCACATACTGTCCATGTATGTCATGGAGGTCATAGGGCTTATGTGAGTAATGTTCCTCTTAAGTCACAAGGCTTATTCAAGTTGTGTTCCATTTAGGATCTGGATTATTTGATCCCTGTAATAGATGGTCAACTGATAGTAGTGCTACCAATTTACTGGTTGGTCAGTGAGCCCTTTGGTGACTCATTTGGAGATCTACTTAGGTGTTAATTCCCCAAGAGGGAGTAATCAAAGATGTTGTGACATCTCCCCCTGGGGTGCTGGAAGGTGGAACCTTGGGAATTTTCTTAAGAGTGTTGGGGATACAAGCTTGGTATTGATCCAGTCTGGCGTTGGGAACAGGGAGTCTGGAATTTTTTGGGCTGTTCTTGCTTTACATAGGCAGAGTCAATTGTGGTGTATACATTTTAGTTCAGTTTGGGCTCCAATTCCCTTAATAAGGTAGGTATTGTTGGGCTTGACTTTCATGAAAATGACCAGACCACATAAATCTGGTTCCAAATTATGCTGATTGTGGTTGACAACCCAGATTTTGTCCCCAACTTGGAATCTTTCCTGCTGTATTGGGATTGCTTCTCTCTCAACCCTTTTGTGTTCCATGTCTTCTTGGTCTTTTCTAACACATTGTATGTTGGGGTCACTGCTGTCTGGAACCTTTTTGTGCAGAGGTAACTGTGGTACTACAGTTTTACTAACAAGAGCAGGCTTTTTCCATAGACAAGTTCATATGGGCTTTTGCCTGTGTTACAGTTGACTTGTGTTCTGCACATCATGAGTGCTGTTGGCAGCATATTGACCCAGGCTTTTGGATTGTTAGCAGATAACTTACTGAGGGGCTTTCATTATTGAGCCTTTTGTTGTTCTACTTGTACATTTGCTTGTGGGTGATATGGGCTGGTAATGATATGTTTTATTCTGTTCTTCTTGAGGTAGATGTTGGCGTAAATGGCCTTAAGTTTGGTGCCTCCATCTGTGATCAGAAGGTCAGGTTTCCTGAACTTGGCTATGATTTCTTTCCCAATAAATTGCCTCACATTATTTCCTTTGTGTTCTTTTATGGCTTGTGCCACATGCCACCTGATTGCATAGTTGATAGCTGTTATGATATACTCTTTTCCCTTGTTCTCACCAGGCATTGGTCCCATAATATCCAATGACCATACCTTGAAGGGTTGCGTGATGGAGACATGTACTACTGACTTGGGTGGTGATTTGGTTTGGGTGTACTTCTCACAGACTTTGCATTGTTCCAGTACCTCTCTGATATCATCTAGAATGTTGGGCCACCAGTAGTGTGTCTTGAGATATCTGTGCAAGTTCCTGCTACAGGTGTGTCCCAGGTCTCTGTGGTATCAGAGGATTGTGTTAATCTTTTGTGTTGACGGGACAAAGGGTACAATGTCACCATTTGGAAGTATTTGGTGTAGTGTGCCATATACATTCTTGAACAGATGTTTGTTCTTAAGGACCTTCTCTTGGATGTCCATTGGGGTGCCAGGTGGAACCCTTCTTGAAGATTCCCCATGATCAACATGGGTCAATCAGGGTCCCCATTAGAGCATAGGACGTGTTTACTGTATAGCCTTGAAAGATCATCTGCGGTAAGAATTTCCTTGCCTAGCTTGTATTCAATTTTATGGGGTATATCTGTATGAGGCTCATCTATTCAGCTTTTCTTCTTGACAAATGCTGTTGTGTCTTGAAGAATGTTAATGACTTGTGATTGGTGAGGACTTTGAATTTTTGGGCTCCTTCTATATAGCATTGCCGTTTTCATGAGACAGTGTACAGTAGCTACCAGTTCTTTGTCATGTATAGGATATCTTTGCTCACCATCAGATAATTTCCTTGATTCATATGCTACAGGGAGGAAGTCTTTTTATGTTGTATGAGTATGGAGTACCCCTTGTGTGGTGTAGTCAGATGCATTGTTTTCAGCTCATATATTCCCTCAAGATTCAGATATTGGGGGATAGGGGAAGTGATCATATGTTCTTTTAATTGGCAGAATTTTTGGTCTCGTAGAGGTGTCCACACAAACTTGGTTGTTTTGCCTGTAATGGCTGACAGGGGGGAGTCAGAGCACCCAAGTCAGGGATGAACCTTCTAACATGGGCTACCATGTCTATTAATGTACAGAGCTCGCTTTTATTTCTGGGGGCTGGCATTTTGGTTATGTCACATATCTTTTCTGGGTCTGGTTTGATTCCGTCCTTGCTGATTATGTGACCAAGGAATGGGAGTTTAGACAAGAAGAAGTCACACTTTGATGGTTTGGCAATGAGTTTGTTTTCTTTGATGGTGCAGAGGACCAGTCAGACGTCTTCCCAGTGTTGCTTTAGGGTTGGGCTGTAGATGATTATGTTGTCAAGGTAGAAGGTTGCTTGTTTTCCAATGTGTTCTTTGAAAACCTTGTTCATGAAAGTTGCTAAGGTACTAGGAGAGTTTGTCATACCAAAATTGAGAACAAAACATTCAAAGAATCTATACTTAGTTCTGAATGCAGTCTTTGGAATGTCTTCAGGTTTCAAGCAAATTTGGTGGTAACCTGCTATCAGATCAATCTTTTTAAAGATTTGGGACTCCCCCAGGGCATCAAAAAGATTGTCAATCAGGGGCAGGGGATACCTGTTCTTAATTGTGACCTTGTTGAGCGCTCTGTAGTATGTGACTAGGTGGAGTCCTCCATCTTTCTTTGCCACAAAGAAGACAGCACCACCAAAAGGCAACTTTGATGATTGTATTAGTCCTTTCTCAAGGGCTTCATCAAGATAAGATTTTAGAGCGTTGTCTTCTTGTGGTGTGAGGCAGTAGATAGGGCGTGCCTTAGGTACACTTCCTTTGAGGTCAATCTCATGTTATATGCCACGTTCTGGTGGTAAACCTGGTAGGGCTTCTTTGAAGACAGAGGGGAACTCACTAACTAGTTGGTCTTGGATATAGTTGTTTTTATGTCTGGTTTCTGTATTTTTGAAATGGATAACCTCATACATACAGGTGTTCTAATTGATTTTGCTAGGGTCAGTTTCCTTGTCTGTTTCCATGATTTTCACAAATACATGGTCCCTCATAAGTGTATCAAGGTGAGTTGGGTAAACATGGTGGTGCACCTTACCTTGTTGTATGATGAGGATATTGCTATCCCAGTCAATATGAGGTTTGGTCTTTCTCATCCAATTCAGACCAAGTATAACATCATACTTGGGGATTGGTATGATAAGACCACTGAGCGTGGCTTGCATGTCTCTAATTTGGGCGCAGAAATGTTTTGTCTCTTGGGTGACTGGTGTGCTTCTGTTATCTGCCATGATGACCCTCCTGATATTGCTTCAACCTGTAGGTAGTTTCATGAGGTCAGCAAATTTCTTGTCAACAAGAGATGGGTCTGCTCCAGTGTCAAATAGTGCGGTGTCCTGATATCTGCAAAAACAGAAATGATAAGTGAGGAGTTTATTTCCAGTTTGGGTGTCAAACAGTAGAGGGTTACTGGAGAGTACTTGGATCATGATGATTGAATCCACGTCCTGGTCCCTGTAAAAGTCTTGTAGGTTGGGGGAGGACGGCTTGCCTAAGCACTCCCCTGAGCTTTTCCTTCCTTGTTGTTGTCTTCAGTACTTTCTTGGTTAGCCTGCGCTGTACAGTTCCTGTTTCAAGGATGGGAGTTGTTGGCTTGGTTGTTTTTCTTATTGGGGCAAGGTTCTCTCTTAGCTGCAGGGTTTTCCTTGCGCTTGTTGATGGTGTGTAGACTGTCAGTTTTATGAGCTGTGTGTTTTCCTTCCAAGAATACATCTTTGAGGTTCTTGCAGCAGGTCATGTCAAACTGACGTTGGATATGTGTGGGGAGGCCGTTGTAGAAGTCCAACCAAGGCCCTGGCTTGTTGAAGTTAATTGTACTGGGAGCTTAGTTGTGTAGGTCTTCATATGCTGCAATGTAGTCCTCAATTTTTCCTGTCATTTTTAAGGTTTGAAGTTCTGTCATGCTCACTGTGACGGTCCACATGTTTGGTGGTTTGCAGGCGGGGCTAAGGTTGGCCAAGTAAAAGTTTGGTTGTTTGTTGCAGTTAGAGGCCTAGTAGGGAATAATGGCTAATAGGGAAGGTAAAGTCTGGCTAATAGGTGAAAAAGACTACTAGAGGTAAATGTTGTCCCCACCCAGAAGGAGATATTGGATGCTGTGGGCTAGAGGTCCTCACCCAGCAGGAAACTATGGCTACTAGGGGTGAGGAATGAGATAGCTCAGAAGGGAACTTTAGCTGCTTGGGGTGGGGAGTGGTCCAGCCTGATGAGTAGCATGGGCTGCTCAGGCTGGAGGATTTTTAAACCCTGGCAGGTAACATGGGCTGCCAGGGTAGAAGTGTATGCCAGCATGGTAGGGGACTTGGCTACCAGGGCTGTAAGTTTTCAGACCCCTGGAAAGTAACCCAGGCTGCCAGGGAGGGGAGGAGCTTTGAGAGCTCTATGTACCCTGATACACTTACAGGAGGTCTGTGAGAAAGCATCATACCTAACAAACTGGTAGGGTGTCCTTGTTTATGTCCCTATGGGAGCTTTGGGGAGAACCCAAAGTGAGAATTGGAGGCCATAGATTTGCTCAGAGGTATCACCAAGGCAGTTGCTTGGGGAAGCAGCTGCAGAACTTGGTGTGATAAGGCCTCTGGGAAGTAAAGCTAATTACTTTGCAACTGAAAGCCCAGACTTAATCACCTGGGTGAGTAAAAATAACAGAATAGACTTTATTGTTCTATGGTTGTATGGCCTAAGTGGATTGCCACTTGTAAGGGCCCAGTCAAACACCAGTTTGATGTAGACTCATGCCTGGGTCTACAGGTTCTGGTACAGGGACTGAGATAAAGAACCAAGGTGGTTCATAGTATGGGGTTAGAAGTGAAGACTAGTAAGAAGGACGGTATGATCACAGTGAAGACTAGTTGAGGGACTATTAGTTCATGTTGAAGTTTGGAACCAAGGTGGTTCAAAGTGAGGATAAGCTGAAGGACTTAAAGATCATGATGTAGGATTAGCTGATCATGGTACAAGAGCAGCCATAGGATCAGAAGATCAGGATGCAGGAGTAGCTGTAGGTCTGATGGATGAAGTGAGCTACTTGGAGACTAGAATGAGCTGTTTGGAGCCTGAAATAGGCTGTTTGTTGACTGAGATGGACTGCTTGCTGATTAAGTTGAAGAACTGGAAGATGTGGTTAAAGAAATGGTTGAAGGAACAGAAGATAATAGTGAAGAACTAGCTATGGAGCTAGAAGATGATTTAGAAAGACACCAGAGCTGAGGATACAGGATACATGAGCCAGGATGTTTGTTTTGGACTTTTTGAAGTTTAGATGTTTATAAGAAAGAAGCAGTAAAAGAATTAATTAATGCTGCCAAAAGATATGATATAAAGATGAAATTAATTATCATATAAAAGGAGAGGAAAATAAGAAATAAGTACAGTGTTTGAACTGTAGGTTTATTGGAAGCTAATTGGGTAGAATGGTGCTGGAATAATGGACCAGTTAACGCTTTGGTGCACAAAGAGTTGTCAATTTGAGCGGTTTGAGCAGTGGAAATTGATTTACTAGTTGAATACCAGTGGAACTTCAGAAATGGTCTATTTTTGCGCTCTGCATTCATTGGTTGAGTTCTGAAAGATTTCCTGATGAATATGATTGTTTGGAAGCCAAAAGCTTAAAGTATAAGCAAGAAAACAGTGAATAAATACTTTAAGCTTTTGAGAAAGTAAGTATGTAATCTTAAGTTATTATAGAAAAAAGTGAGCAGCAATGGTTTAAGCTTGTGAAGAAAGCAATTTTGAAGACAAAAGCGTTGGGAAAAAGACACTATAAAAAGGTAGCTATCTGGAAAGTTAAAGGGTCTTTCAAAGTCTTTCCGGGTCTTTGACGGAGTCTTTTCAGGATCTTTTAAGTTTCTGCCAAAAGGTTTTTAAAAGCCTTTTGATTGTCAGCAGGAGATAGTTTGGACTTATACAAGTGGAATAACAAGGTCACTGGAGCTATAAAGAGAACTGAAGCCCAAGAATAAGGAGCTGGATCCTAAGCGCGGTGCAGGAGTCTAATTCTAAGGTGCAGAAGTCCAAGTTTAAGGTGCCAGAGTCCAAGTTTAAGGAGCAGAAGTCCAAGAATAAGGTGCAGGTGTCTAAGACCAGGTAAAAGGAGTCCAAGATATTTTTGGAGGACTCCAAGTATTGGCAAATCTATATTGTTTCCCTGACCCCCCAGGCCATATACCAGAAGGTTTCTAAGGGAATCTTTCTTCTGAGAGTGAATAAAAGCCCATTTTAACCCCTATAAATATTTCTGAGATACATTTCCCCTTACTAGAGAATGACAACCCCTTCCAGCTGGTCCCTGGCTATGACCCAGGACACAAATTGAGGACTGGTGGACAGGAACCCCATAATCACCACATCAGAATCCTTCATGGAAAACCTTTTGAGGAAGGCGGCTTTGAACATGTCCCAATTTTCATTCTGGTCAGGGTGTTGGTCAAGCCATTCACTTATAAAGTGAGAGGTGGCTCCTGTGACACAGAGGGAGACTTCACTGGCCCAGAGTCTGTGGGAATAGCCTACTTGTGTGAACTTACTTTGCGTGCTGTTGATTCAGAGGTTAGCGTTTTCCTGGCGTAGCCCTGAAAAGGTCCCAATTTCTGCTGAATGTAGACGCTGGAATACAATGTTAGGTATTTTGGGCTGTTGTGGCTCTGTTGTGGTTGGGACTGCAGGTAAAAGCCTTCAGGCTTTGAGAGCGTTGTATTGTTTGATGGGCATAAGGATTTTGTTGTAGATGACAAGGCCTGAAGGGAAGTCTTGTCCTTCTTTGTAGTCTCTCCAGCCAGTAGGGGGTACCATTGCTTGGGTCTTTTTTTAGGAGGAATTTTTCCTTTGAGTTGGGTAGGTATGGATAACCTACCTGTGCTCCCACTGTTGTGTATATACTTCTGGGAAGTATAATAAATGAGATAAAGAGGAAAATTAAGAAGAGGAATGATAATTTATTGGATATGAATATAGGATAATATATAGTATTGATAAGGAGCGCTTTTTGGGGAAGCTTCAAATATGGAATTAAGAAAGAAGGGAAGTATATTTTATTGGATAATACTTTAGACTTATATAGACTTGAATGTGGCGGGGATTTAGTTAGATTGAACCTAGGGGTTGGTCATGTGCTAGATGGGTTCAAGCCACTGGATACTTGGACGGTCAGGTGATATTGCTTGGTTACCATTCTTGGTATGTCAAACAGTATATTGGAAGGGCACCAAATTGGGCAATGGCTGGATGTTAAGTAAGTTGGCAGTAGCCAGAATGCCTGTACATCCAGACCCTTGACACCCCCCATTAAGGGGTTACTATGGTGCATCAGGAGGGGGCTTTGTTTTCACAGCTGCTGCCTGATGCTCCTGGAGCTGTTTACTAGTTGGAACCAGTCTGGTCAAGTGTTCTCCTTTACTGAGGCAGAGACAGGTTCTGTGGTATTTCTTGACAATTGGGGTTTTGGTACCTTGGAACTTTACTAGGTAAGTGTTGTGATCTGGTCTGTACTTGATTATTCTTCCTGGTCCCCAGTGTACCAAGTCTAGTTTCTTTCTATTGCCAGCTAGAACCCAGACGGGGAGTCAATAGGAAGTGGTTTCTCTGTGGAGTTTACCTTTTGTGTTTTGAGCCTATTTATTTCTGCTATTTTAGCTTTGAGGCGGATGTGTTGAAGATTTGGTGCTTGTTCTACTGTGGGGGGTTTCCCTGGGGGGATCTTTATGTATGGCTGTTTGTTGCGGGTGATTATTTCTGGTTTGTACCCATAGGTTAGCTCAAACAGTGAATAGCCTGTTCCTTTATTGGTACAGACTAAATAATAATAATGCATGTTTCACATATATTGGCCATGTGTCTTTGGCTTTGCCATCCATTATTTTCTCTAGGGTCCTGATAAGGCTTCTGTTTAGGCGTTCCACTCTACCATTGGCCTGTGGCCTGTATGAAGAGGTTGTGGAGTGTTTAATGTTTTTGGATTTCAAGTTGTCATTAACTACATGACCTGATAACTCTATTGATCCATCAGTTATAATGTAGTCTGGAGTGCCATAGTTGGCTATGATTGCTTTGTTAATGAAACAGTTGATGGTTTCTGCTTTGTTGTCCTTTGTTGCCCAGAAGATGGGCCAGAGTGTGGCAAAGTTGATAGCTATAATTAAAAAATGTTGGTTTGTCTTTGTTTCTGGGAAGGGCCCCACTACGTCTAGCCCCCAGACCTTAAACAGTTCAGGGTCTGGTACTGGGTTGACCATTGGCTGAGGAGCCTTTTTACTGGTGTATTTCTTGCACAAAGTGCACTTTTCTCAGAACATCAACTATATCCTGCTTGAGGTTGGGCCACCATACTATCTCCTTTAGTGTGAGGTATAAGCTGTTAGACTTTGTATTGCTTAGCAGGCAGCAATGTCTTAGTATGGTGTCAACTCTTTGTGCAAGTGGGATGTACAGAATATGATTGTAATTAATAATTTGGTATAAAGTGCCATTTGATACATGGAAATACTTTTTGTTCCTGACTAATGTATTTTGGGTAAGTTGATGTGTTGAGGGGTCTTTCCCTTTGGTTTTATACTCAGTGTTGTACAGGTTTGGCCAGTCAGGGTCCAGGTGGTCAGGATGATTCTCTCTAGGCTGACATAGTCTAGAGAGAGCATCAGCCGTAACCAGCTCTGCCCCCTTTTTGTACTGGATGTCCAGGTTAAGCTGTTCAAGCAAGGTCATCCATTTGGCTTGTTGCTTTGCAAGTGTGTTCTGAGTTTTGAAATAGATTAAGGATTTATGGTCAGTTAGTACTTGGATGTTTAAATGTCCTTCCAGATAACATCTCCATTTCTTGCATGTGTGATATATTGCTAGCAATTCCTTATCGTGTATTGGGTATCTCTGCTCACTATTAGTTAGTTTTCTGATTTTGTAACATACTGGCAGGAAGTCTTGCTGCCCTGGCTGGCAGATGCGCAGGACTGCGCCAATGGCGGTGTTGCTGGCATCTGGCTCAAGCTTGTAGCACCCGTTATTGTTAGGGTATTGCAAGATTGGTGCTTTGATCAGAGCTTGTTTTAATAAATGAAAATTCTTGTCACATTCTGGAGTCCAGATGAATTTCTTTTTGGCATTATCCTTGGTTAAGTCATTGATTGGTGCAGTTAGTTTTCTGCAGTCTTTGATGTATTTCCTTAGGTAAGCTACCATACCAAGAAAGCATCTAACTTGTTTAACAGAGGTGGGGCGTTGCATGTTATTTATGGCTTTAATTTGTCTGGATCTTCTTTGATGCCACCATCAGAGACAATGTGGCCCAAGAATAGGATTTCCTTTTCCATAAATTGGCACTTACTTGGTTTTGCGTAAAGTTTGTGCTTTGCAAGTTGATTGAGTGTCTTGCAAACATGCGTGGGGTGTTCCTCTTTGGCTTTTGAGAATATGATGATATTGTCAAGGTAGCATAATGTATTTGAGAGACCGTTTAGTGCTTGGTTCTTCATGGTGACAAATGTTGCGGGAGCGTTGGTCATCCCAAAGTTCATTACTCTACATTCAAAGGATCCAAATTGCGTACAGAACACAGTTTTTGATATGTCCTTTTCCTTTAATTCAACCTGATTGTACCCTGAGGTGAGGTCAATTTTGGAGAAAAATTTGGCACCTGAGAGGCTTGCAAACAGATCCTCTATAAGTGGAAGAGGGTATTTATTCTTTACTGTGCTTGCATTGAGAGCTCTATAGTCAGTTACTAGACATAGAGTACCTTCCTTTTTCTTTACAAAGAATACTGCTGCCCACCATGGGGATTCAGACGGGTGGATGAAGCCTTTAGCTATGTTGTCCTCAATGTGTATTTTGTAGGTTTGGGTCTCCATGGGAGAGAGTCTGTAGAGGGGTGAAGGGTTGGGCATGGCTTTGCATAAGTTGATGCCATGTTTAACCTCCTGTTTGGGGGGGGGGTACTCAGTGAGTTCCTCTTTGAATACGTGAGTGTATTCATTTAGGAGTGCTGTAAGTTCTTGGAATTAGATCTTTTGTGTTTGTATGTTATTGAACTCAGTGTACCTCATTTTGTGGAGGATACTATCTTTGGTTATATGTTCTGAGTCATCTTGGTTTATGACCTGGACAAATACTGTATCTCTTAGAATGAGGTCATTTGGTTCTTTGAGGATGTTAAAATTGACTCTGTTGCATTTGATGGTCATGGTTTTTGTTTTCCAACATACGCTGGGGTTCACTCAGGTGAACCAGTCCATGCCTGCTACAATGTTGTAGTTTATTTTGTTCATGACAAGTCCTTTGATGGACGTTTGTATGCCTTAGAGGTCAATTCTGAAGGGAGTTGTTTTGTCTTCAAGTAGAACCTTTGATTTATCTGCCATTCTGGCATATTTGAAGTTGGATTTGACAACTGGTATCTTGTATTTGGTTACAAATGGTTTGCTTACCATGGTGTGTTGTGCTCTGGGGTCAAATAAAACATTATGTGTATGAGATTTGTAAGTGCATGGATAGATAAGAAGTTGTGAGCAATCTTTAATTTTTAAGTTCATAAAAATGGAGGAATGCGGGACACGTGGGATGTGAGCAGCAAAGTTTATGCCTTGGTACAATTTCTTGTCAAGTTGGGGGGAGACAGGGGCACTTAAGCCTGTTCCCCTTACTCTCTTTCCCTGTTCCTTTGTTTCAAGACCTTCAAGGTCAGAGAATGTGGGGTCAGATTCATAGCAGGTTGCTACTTCAGCATTGTTAACTTTGGCGGTGTCCTCTTTCTTGGGACAGGAGCGGTTTGCGCTTTGGCTGCAATTGCCATTGTTGTGATTGGAGTTGCGGTTGTTATGGTTGGTATTTTGGCATTTATTGTCATTGGAGTTTTCTCTGCCATTGTTGTTTGAGGAGAAATTGCTGTTGCATGCAGCATATTCCATGTTTGCGCGTTTTTCAGCTTGCTTGGCTTCTGCAATGAGCGCAGGCATGGAGGTATTTGCCTCTGGGCAGATGAGGGCAGCAACAGAGGGTTTTATTCTGTTGATGAATGATGCTCTGGTGTGTACGTTGTCAGCCTGTGCTGGGGTTTGGATCTTGCAACATATTTCCTTGAATTTGTTGTGTAAGCTGCGATAGTGGTCTTCTGATGAAAATCACTGAGCTGTATTGCAATGTCTTGGAGAGATTTGGTGACACAGAAATTGTGGGTGATGTTGTTTTTGAACTCTTCCCAGTTGTCAAGCTGGTTGTCAGTTTATGAGCCAACCCAGGTGGCAAACCAGTTAGCTGCGGCCTTGTACAGGTGCTTGCTGGCTTCCTGGACCCATTTTTTGTGGGGGATGCAGCTGGCGCGGGGTTTAGCAGCTGTGTGATCTAGTCAGTTGATGATGTTTTCTTTGTTTTTACCAAAGAACTTGTTGATACCAATGTACTTGGTGTTGGTAACTTCACCTGTGATAGGTGGTATTGAGTTTTTTTGTGGTTGTAGAGAGCAATTGTATTGAATAATCTTGGCACATGCTTTGGGCATGACCAGTCCTTTGAATACAGTGCATCCACTAGGTATATCCTCATTGATGTTGTGGGCGCAGAAGTACGTTTTCCAGGTCTCCTGGGATGTGGCCTGGTTGAGTACATGAGCAAAGGTGGGTAGGTTTTGGTCAGTCATTTTCTATCTCATGGGTGTGGTCAAAAAACTGTAGCTGCTACCAGTGATAAGGAGCGCTTTTTAGGGAAGCTTCAAATATGGAATTAAGAAGGAAGGGAAGTATATTTTATTGGATAATACTTTAGACTTATATAGACTTGAATGTGGCAGGGATTTAGTTGGATGGAACCTAGGGGTTGGTCATGTGCTAGATGGGTTCAAGCCACTGGATACTTGAACGGTCAGGTGATATTGCTTGGTTACCATTCTTGGTATATTGAACAGTATATTGGAAGGGGACTAAATTGGGCAATGGCTGGATGTTAAGTAGGTTGGCAGTAGCCAGAATGCTTGTACATCCAGACCCTTGACAGTATCATGGAAAGCCACATACTGTCCATGTACATCATGGAGGTCATGGGGATTATCTGAGTAATGCTCCTCTTAAGTCACAAGGCTTATTCAAGTTGTGTTTTGTTTAGGATCTTGATTTTTTGATCCTTGTAATAGATGGTCAATTAATAGTAGTGCCACCAATTTACTGGTTGGTTGGTGAGCCCTTTGGTGACTCATTTGGTGATCTACTTGGGGCGTTAATTCCCCAAGAGGGAGTAGTCAAAGATGTTGTGACATTAGTTAGGCTGTACTAACTGGCAAAAACTGGGGCAAGATTGACCAAATCAATCTTGGGGACTAGGTGTCTTGCAAACGTTTTAATTAACTTCAAAGGTTAGTTAAATATACCCATAAGTATGATTAATGAGGGTTTAATTATTTGGCCAAAATAGACTTGACTGTGTCAAGTGAAGACTGGGTATCTTTAAATTGAGTTGATTAACTGTGTAGGTTAGTCAATATAGTTGACAGGGGATCAATTAACCAATAATAACCAAATACAGGTAAAAGTGCCTGGGTATTTAGGTTTGATCAGCTGGTTCCCAGTTAGAACAATGATAGCTGGGGCTTAGAATATGTAGGTTCTACAGGGATTTGGGGCCCAGAGCTGAGGAAGTTCCAGGCCAAATCAATATATTGAAACAAAATGTGTCATTTGATTCTTTTTCTTTGTAGATGCACTATCATAGGTTGATAAATGTGGGGATCTTTTAGGTAAAGATCCAGTTTGGATGACATAAATATTTCATAGATAACGTGATATGAATCAAAGGTTGATTTGGGAACCAAAGAGGGTTTCAGCCAAATATGCCCTGAATGGTATATAAGCAAAAAGAGAAACAGTTTAATAAAATATATTGTCAATTTTAATGCTTTCCTCTCATTTACTTTTCAAATGCCATGTCTACTTTATTATCATGTCAAAGAGCCAAATTTGGAGTTCTCTGTGTAGAAATTGCTGCTAGGAAGGAAGTTCCTGAAGGTTCTCTTGAGGAAGCTTGGGAAAGTCTGAAGGTTACAAAAACTGTGCCCAAAGAGTCATTAGTGGAGATAAAAGCAACTTTTGAAGATTTGTATATAGACTATTTTGCCAAGGAAGGAACCCCTGCGCAAGGGAGTTAAATTTAAGCTTGGGATTTTGGAGCTTGCTGGTAGGAGTTGACAAAATTCATCAACAGGTGAAAGTTAAAGAAAACTGTGATATTGAAGCTCTCAAGGCAAGGAAGGAAAAAGCGTCAAGATTATGGCTAGATGTCATGATAACAACAAAGTGCTGTCACAGAAAATTGCCTCCTTGGAGGCAAAGCTTGTCAAAGCTTTGTCTCATGAAGGTTCCAGTAGTAAGAGTCAGAAGGGGAAAGACAGTGGTAAGTTTGACTGGTTGGACTTGGATCCTTCACAGAAGGGTTTCATAGACATCTGCAAATAGGTGCTCATTCTTTACTACAGTGTCTTGGGTGATGTTGTTTGTGCCAGGAGGAAAACCTGTGTCTTTGGTGCAGAGTACTAGCAGGGGCCAATTGGGATCAAGACTGTTTTGTCCTATCAAAGCTCTCATATGTAGGTGAAAGAGGGCGTTGGCTGTAGCTAGTTATGGTCCTGGTTTGTACTAAATGTTCATGTTAAACCTTTACAGGAATTCCATCCAGTGTGCTTGATGTCGGAAGAGATTGGCTTGCATCTTAAAGTAGATGAGGGACTTGTGGTCTTTCAGAGCTGTAAACTACTCCTGTTTTTCCAAGTAGCAGTGCCACTTGACTAGGCAATGTACAATAGCCAACAACTCCTTGTTGTGAATGGGATAGCAGCATTCATCATCAGTCAGTTTCCTGGATTAATATAGGCAACTTTAAGCATTTAAACTGTCTACATTTAACATTCTTCATGTAAACAAGTCCCAAAAATATTTTGGTATTTTTATTATATTTTTATTGATTTTTTACTTTAAATAATTGTTCTGGATGATAAAAGTTAAATTTGATTTTAATTTTCAAGTTTTGAGTAAAAGTTTAAAGAATATAGCCAAAATAAAATTTGGGATTGTCAACATGGAGGATGTTACATTTAAACAGTTTAAATGATGACTGTTGCCTTCATACACTACCAGTGAGAAATCACCTGTATTTAGTTTGATGTGTAGTACACCTCCGATGAGTGCGTCAGAGGCAACTATTTTCATCTGGTAGTCCCATCTTGCTTGGGGTACTATAAGATGGGTGTGGGCACAAGTTTCTCCTTTAGCTGGCAGAAAAAGAGGTCTTGCTGTGGGGTCCATACAAACTTGGAATTTCCCCTCGGGATTGCAGATAACGGTGCTGTGAGTATGCCACAGTCTGGGATAAATTGTTGAACATAAGCTATCATCATGAAGAAGGTTCTGAGTTTTCCCTTGTCCTTAGGTAGTGTCATTTTACAGATAGCCTCAATTTTCTGTTTTTAAGGCTTGATGCTATCCTTGAACACCACATGTCCTAGGAAGGGTAGTTGTTCCCAGTAAAACTGGCACTTGGAAGGTTTGACCAGTAGTTTGTGCTGGGAAAGGGTTGCAAACACTGCTTTCAGGTCCTTGTGGTGTTGCTCAACAGTGGAACTATACACAATGCTATTTTCTAGGTACACCAGGGCGTGCTTGTCAATGTGTGGTTCAAAAACCTCATTCATGAACACAACAAAGGTCAACATAGATAGGTCATTTTGAAGTTCATGACAACACACTTATACAAGCCATACTTGATACAAAACAATTTTTGAGGATGTCTTCCTCTTTGATGCAGATTTGGTTCTACCCATTAGTCAGGTTAATCTTGGAGAGGACTGTTACTCCTCCCAAAATGACAAAGAAGTTATCAATGAGTGGGAGTGGGTAGTGGTTCTTGATGGTTATTTTGTTTAATGTGCAGTAGTCAATGATCAATCTGAGGAAACCATCATTTTTTGCTACAAAAAATAAAGGAGCCCCAAAATGAGATTGTGATAGTTGAATAAGACCTTTTTTAGAGCCTCTTTAAGGTAGGCACAAAGGGCGTTGTCCTTGTTGGGGATGAGACAGTAAATAGGCTGTGCCTTTGTAACTGCACCTTTGAGTTAGATGGAATTCTGGATGTGTTTCTTGGGTGGTAGGCTTGGAAGGGTTTCCTTAAAGATCTATGTATGTTGAGCCACTATTTCTTGATCTTGAGGGGTTGAAATATCTTGTTGGTCCTTGAAGTGTATGGCCTTATACTGGCAGGAGTCCTAGTCAATTGCCTTAAAGTTGTCCTTTTCTTCTTGGGTTTCTGTAATGTGTACAAATAGGTGGTCCCATAGAAGCTGGTCTATTATGTTAGGGTAAATTTGGTGGTTGAATCCCTCTTGTTTGATGGCCAACACAGAGGTGGCTGTTAATAAGAGTACAATCTGCGCCTGAGTCTAAGAGTGCTGAACCTGTGTAGCTTTGAAAGCAGAAAGGGTAAGACACCAGTTTATTGGAATATCTGGCAATGGTGTAGAGCGCCAGATCTCCTGAAGGGACCTGGGTAATTGGACACTGATCCACATCCTCTGGAAAGTACTCATTATTTGGCAAGGAATAAAGTTGGTGGGGAGAGCTTGGCTTGTTTATTGCTCTCCCTGGGATTTTCCCTCATCTTGATTATCCTGAGTACTGGTAACTCTGAAGTGAGAGCGGCTGGAGTGGCCATTGTTCCCATAATATGGCCATTGAAGACTACAGGTTTGTTGTTTATGTTGCTACTATTGTTAGGCAGAAGTTGATTGTAACTTCCTGAGGGGCGAGAGTCTTTAGGTTTCTCTCTTTTCCCAGTCTGCGCCTTGTGTAGGGCATTGGACATCTGTTCTTCTTTCTCTGCTTTATGGTATAAGCTCTGAAGATTGGTTACTTGGTCCAGATTGATGTGCCTCATTACATGTGACTTGAGAGTGCTGTAGTAAATGAGGTGTGTAGCTGGATTATTGAATACCATATACAAGGGTGCTTGTAGGTGTAGCTCTTTGTAGGCTCGGGTGAGTTTATTTACTAAGCCAGTCTCTTTCAAGTTCTTTACTTGGCATATGATCATGAGGGAAGTGACCTTCATTAAAAATCTTCCCAAGAAGTGCCATTTAAAGATGTTCCAGTCCTTATTGGTGTGATCCTTGTGCCACTTATTGCACCAGGTTTGTGCATCATGAGTCAAGAAAATAGAAATATCTGCAATCCAAAAACATGTGGGATAATCCATTTTCACCAGCTTGTTTTGTGAAGATTGGATCCATGCTGTGGTGGTGTTGTTGTTAGCACCCTCAAACAACTCTAAGGCAGCGCTACAAAGTTGCTGAGTCACATGCACAGGTATTATACTTTTTTGTTGACTCAAGGCATGACAGCAGGTGCCTGGAAGAATTCTTGGGCAGAAAAAGCGTTGAAGGCAGGGACCAGCATCACCATGTTTTGGTATAGTACTGTTGAGGAACTGAATGTACTGGTATTCTGGCCGTTGCCAACATACATAACATCCAGTCATTGCCTGGTTTGGTGCCAATATAATATTCAGTTCAACATTCCAGAAATGGCAACAAACCAATATCACATGACTTATCCAGGTATCCAGCTACTCAAATACAACTCACACATGACCTCCCCCATATTTTATCCAACTTAAGTCCCCGTCACAGTACAAACTATATAAGTTTATAATATTATCCAAAAAAATATACTTCTCTTCTTCTTAAATCATATTTAGAGTTTCCCAAAAAGTTGCTCATCATCAGTACATATCCTATGGTATTTTAGTCCCTGTCATGTAAGGCATCCAGTTACAGGGAGCTCAGACATGGTTCTTTTGTATAGTTGTTGGCCGCAGCAAGTACAGACAACAGGCAGAATTTTGAAAATGAAAGTAGGATGGAAAACCTGCCTGTGCTACCAATGTCATAGCTGTGCTGTTTTAGCAGAGTTACAAAAGGGTAAAATAATTACAGACTAGATAACATTCTTTATAGAGATAGAAGTTATATAGTTCTTGTGAATCAGGATAACAGGAATATGATTATGAAGATCACTCAACTGGATGGTTAGGGAAGTGGCTTGATTCTTTTAATGAGTCAAGAACTAAATTGAGCTATAAACTACAAGGGATCACTGTCTGTTCATGTTGCTGGATTTAAAAACTTGATTTGACTTCTGCATTTGGCTTTAGGCTACTGTGAAATTGGGTTGCAGGTCACAAACCTGCTTACTTGGAAACTTGCCGGGAGTCAACCCTGTTATTTTGACACATCCAACCAAGTGATCTCCATAATAATGTTCCTACTATCCTGATTCACAATAACTATATAACATATATATTTAAATAAAAAAATTATATAGTTTCCAATTATTTCCCCCTTGTAACTCTTCTAAAACAGTACAGTTACAACATTGGTAGCATGTATAGGTTTCCCATCCTACTTTTCTTTTCAAAATTCTTCCTGTTGCTTGTATCTGCCATGGTTAAAAAATATATGAAAGAATTATGTCTGGGTTCCCCATAGACTGGAAACCCTACACATCTGAAACCAAGATACCAGAAGGTTACATACTGTACCAAAACATGGTGATATTGGTCCCCAACTTCAATGCTATATCAGCTCAGGGGGGTTTTCAGGCTCCCTACTTCATCCCTCAAACCAATGACAAGAGAATCATGCTATCTCACCTTTCCCAGAAGCTTTGTAGTGTGGCCTTGAAGTTGTTTGTAGGAGCTAACAACAACACCAAAAGTGTGGATCCAGTCTTTCCAGAACAAGTTGACACAGATGGAGTACCCAACCTGTTTCTGGGTCACAGAGATCTCCATTTACCTGACCCATGATGAAGGCACCTGGTATGATAAGTGTCATAAGGACCATTGTTGTGTTCTGAGGCGCAGCACAGATACACAACAGGGAATACTAACCTTAGGATTGGATTTGTACTAAGTCTTGGTTAGAATGAAATGGAAGGCTATGCAATTACCTTGTAGCCCTGATTGAATAATATCTTCTAGTTATGGCTAGAGAGAGGCACCAAAGTACTTGAAGACACAAAGATAAAAATGTGAATAGAACTTAATTTTTATTGGTGAATAAGAAATAGAATATATATTGGTTGACAATACCACAAAACACTACCAGGAAGGTAGGATCACTTGCCACAAGAATGAGTGGGGAAAGGGAGTTGCACAGAATCAGGAAACTGAACAATTGAAAATCCCAATTTGAAGCCAGACTCATTTTGAGGGGCAAAAGCAAAAGAGAGAGATTTGTCTTCAAAATGACCCATCAAAGGCAAAATAAAAACATGGTGAATGGCACTGTTCACAACAACCATACAGAGAAGAACTAGGAGGCCTTCAAGCAAGACTCCTTGGCTAAGTTTGCAATGAAGGATACTTCCCTCATGATTATCTGCCAAGTGAAGAGCTTAAATAAAAACGGTACAGGGAAAAAGTTAAAAATGGCCTACAAGGAGCTGTACCTGTGTGCGCCTTTAGAGATGGCCTTTGATAGCCCAGCTACACACCTTATGTATCGCAACACCATCAAAGCTCACATAATTAGGTACATCAACTTAGACCAAGTAACCAACCTCAAAGCCTGTAATGTGAAGCCAATAAAGAGAGCAAACATTCAGCACCCTTCATAAGGCCCAAACTGAAAAGAGAGTGAGGCCTAATGACTCTCACCTGTCAGGACGCTCCAGCTGCCCTCCACCAGGCAGCAACAATATCAACACAACCAACAAGCCTGTGGGCTCCAATGGTCATGGCAACAGAAACAATGGCCAGTACAATATCACTCACTTTAGAGTCACCAGCACCCAGGAAAACCAGGATGAGGAAAAATCCCAGGGAGAGCATTAAGAAAACTAAGCTCTCCCCACCAAAATTTTGCCTTGCCAAACAATGAATACTGCCCAGAGGACTTAGATTAGTGCCCTATAATTCAGGTCTCTTAAGAAAACCCAGTACTATAAATCATTGCCATACATCCAAATAAATTGATGTCTTGCCCTTTCTGCTTTAAAAGTACACAGGTTCAGCACTCTTAGACTCAGGTACAGATTGGACTCTTGTTAACAGCAACTTTATGAACAGATTAAAGCTAAACACTAATCCTTTGCAGATTAAAACTGTGGTTTTAGCTGATAAATATCACATTACTGTTACACAGAAAATTCCCCCTTTTCTATCACACTAGAGAACCTCCACTCCACTATCCAAGGACTCATCATTGACTTTCCCAGATTTGACGTGGTACTTGGCTTGTAATTATTGAGGAAGAATAACCCCCATGTGAACTGTGCCACCTCAGGATTGACCTTCAAACAAGAAGAATTTTGCCACCAAATTTACCCTGCCACAGTAGATCAACTTCTTTGGGACCATGTATTTGTACACATTATGGAGACCCAAGAAGAGAATGATTACCTCAAGGTGATTAATTTTGTTGCAACATTTTTGATTACTCCCTCTTGGGAAAGTAATTCCCTGAGTAACCTTCCAAATGATTCCCCAACTAATCAATAAGTTGGTTGCATTGTTACTATTAATTCAGAACCTAAACTTAAAAATGCAGATTGTCAAATCCTTGGACCTAATTTCAAATCACTTTTGTGGGCAACTCAGACAAGTTAAAGTTAAAATATTTAATAAAATAAACCATTTGATTTAACTTTTTGTGATTTATTTAAATTGGAAAATTTTGAATCCCTTGAGAAGATAACTCAACTAACAAAAGACAAAACACATCAAACAAATGCAGGATACATGAATCAGAAACGTGGGATTCTAATGTAAAATTTGAGATTTCCTGTATGTCTAACAAATTATAGACATCATTAAATTAATAAAAAATCTAAAATTGTGGGATTGTCAAATCTAAGAACCAGACTTCAAATAAAAATGAGGTGAATTTGAATTAAATATAATTTATGGGCATCTCAAAAAAGATGCCAAAGGATTTAGAGTGGATTTGTGCTAATTATTTTGGGAAGCACAGGCATTCTCAAAAATCACCCTATTCTATTTTAGGACGGCTAAAATTTAGCTCCTACTATTCACTAACTTAACATATTTAACAATAAAATTGACTAAAATATACACACCTCTTTTTGAGTTTCTTTTTTAATAATTTTTTATGTCTTCTTTCAATGACAACCAAGTCAACAAGCTGTTCCCTGGTCTTGAAGAAATCACACAGGGCTACACTGGGTCTTCCAATAGTGAAGCATCTATCTATGGTCAATTCCAACCCCCAGGCCTCTCCCCAAGCATTACCCAGGAGTGTGTTCTTTATCCTACATCTTCTAGCATGGCCCTGTTTGCCCATCATGCACAGGCAGCTACTAATCCAGATTGTGTAACAACAATGGCATCTGGAACCAGTCATTTGAGCCATGGGGTCACCCAGGAAAGCTGGAATCCAGAAACAGCCAATCAGATGTTACCATCTGGTTCCCAAGACAGACACATCCCACCCCCAGCCAATCATCTTAAAAGACGCAGAAGAAAGCTAATTACCCCAGAGATTGTTCTTGAAATGTTTGAAAAGCAAGGGATGCTTATGTCCATTGGGAAAATTGTGGCCGCAATGGATTTTGAAAAGTTCACTATGGCTGCAACCCTGCAAGCCCACACCAACTGTGGCCTCCTACCAAGAAGACCCCAACTGATGCCTGTCTTCAACTGATGGTGAAAAAGCTCATCCCCTTATGATAGCCATCATGGAACATGACCAGCAGATGTCCCTGGTCCAGGTATGTCTCTAACTGGGACTCCACAGCGTTTTTACAAATAAGAGAACAGTCAATTTGTGGATGCACTGAGTTGTGGTTACTGCAAGAATCTTGTACAATAAGGTTCTCAGTGGTCCTAGTTTGGTGGATACCAACCCATACAATCCAACTATTATTAATCTTATTAAAGGGAGGGCAATGAGGACGCACAATGACATCATCTTATTATCATATGCCAAGATTTCTGCAAGTATCCAAGATTATGGAGAAAAGTGTATCCACTCTGATGTTTACAAGCACAGCCAAATCTTGTATCAATTTTTTGGGGGTTTGTTGGCAGTTTCCCATTGGGTGCTGTTGTAAGTAAAGACTGTAGGATATAGCTAGCAAGAATCAGCCCTGGAAATTGTTTGATTAATATACCTAAATACAGGGTAGTAAAACCAAAGTAGGATTGAACAATATGTGGGGGTAAAAGCTTATCTTTATTTCATATATAAACCAAGTATACATAGTGAGGTGGGAAATTGAGAGAGGGGAAATTAGTGGGACAAAAGGCTGGAGAATTAGGCCAGGTTTGGAATCAATACTATAATCACAATATTAATACCAATATTAGCTATTGATTTTGCACCCAAAAGTAGTGATTGATTGGGTCATTGATGTCACCTCTATTTAGGTTTCCAGAACCAAGCCCCAAGTATGAGCCTTAATTCTGGAATTGAAGGCCTTGTTTATTGCCCCTTTGTGTACCCATCAAATTTCCAAATTTCCAAAAGGATTTGAATGGAATCCAGAATGCTCTGGAATCCACTAATTCTCAATCAATTGGTTGAGCAATTGACTAATGTGTAATTAAATTCTTGATCTGACTTTGGACTTAATGTCCATCAAATTCATCACATTTTAGCACATTGCAACATTTCCTGCCACTGGGTTAGATGACAGGGTTTAAAAGCGCATAAAGGACCCCAGGTAGCAGTATGGTTCATTCCTATACTCTAATATTTTCACAACCCAAAACACAGACTGTTCAGGTGGTCATCCCCAAGAGGAAACAGACTCCATCCAAGGCATCTCAAGCCAAAAGGACCCCAGTTGTGAAGGAGCAGACTCTGGGCCAGCTGTTACCAATGTTGGATGTGGATGGCCAGTACTTGGACTTGTTGGCCAAGTTTTAGTGGGAATCAATTCCTGCTGTGCCTCTGGAGGGAACTGATCCCTTACTGGCAGCCTTGTTCTTGGCTCTTCATCAGTCACTTGTCCTTACCCAGATCAAGTTAGAGGAGGATAATTTGGTTTGATGGCAATTTCCTATGCGTCAGGTGGAGGAGTGCTTGGAGATCCATCTTCAGAGTTTTGCTTTCTGTGATCAGCAACTTGGTGCCACTCAGCAGGCTACTGTGTTGGCCATTCTCAAGGAAGTGGTCAGGGCTTGGGCCATGCCTGGCCAGACTGTTCCTCAAGAGGAAGATTAGGTATCTACCAATAACTTTGAACAAAGGATTTTTCATGTGTTTCAGGCTACTTTGAAGGGGGTGGATTCCGTCAGTGGTGACCATCTGGTTGCCATGGCCCTGACTGGGAACTTCATGCTCTATGGCGCCAACAAGTTTGACCTTACTAAGGAATAAAACATGGCTGCCTTCCTTTAATGGCTTCTTGGGGTGTACTATCATCTAGGTGGGAAGACTTCAGATGAGTATGTGCTCTGGGAATTCCTCCTGTGGGATTGTCTCTTCCTTGGTGTGTCCTTCCCTGTGGATGTGGGGATCAATTGTGTGCAAAATTTGGTGGGTCTTCAATGTCCTATCCTTGGTCATTGACTTTGTGGGTCCTCTAGAAACCATCTTTGTTACTTGGCCACAGTTCAGACCTTGGTTTAATTAGTCCGGTATATGCAAGGCCTGATATCCCAACATAAAAGGTCTTCCAATTTCCTTTTCTTATATATTTTTTGGTTTTGGAAAACTGAACAACAACCCATGAATTTTTTCATTGTGCTTTCTTTTTTTGGTTATTGTCCTCATTGGAGCTTATTCTTGGTCACTAGAAACAGCACACATATATTGTACATGCATTATAGTAATAAATTGCCCAAAAACTAGCTTCTTCAATGTATATGAGTCAGGGCCAGTCTTTTGGATGACTTGAATGGACCTTGCCAGAGAGAAGCAAGTTTAGACTCTCAACCATAACCTCTGTTGCTGAAGAAGTAGACCTCATCTCCAATCACATAGGACTGTAGGGGAGGGCGCTTGGCAATGGTTTGGTCAAGATCTTGGAGTTTGTGGTTAAGGTTAACTGTGTAGGCTTTGGATTATAACTGTATCAATGTCTGTACCAGCTTATTGAGGTAGGCGTCTGGGGATACTGCCAGGCTAGGTTTTACCAACAAGTATAGCAGGGGTGATAGTCCGGTTGTTGCCCTTAAAGTAGCTGTTAGGTGACTTTCCTGTGGCCCAATGATAGCCAATAGTGTACACAAAGGTTGTGGCTGGTAAAAAGGTATCCCATTCTGTCTCCTGTTGATGGCTAAGCTTCCAAGGTATCTGTAACAGGCTTCCTGTGACTGTACTACAGTCATAATGAGCTGTGGTAAAGAAAAGAGGTTGAATTGTGATGAATTTCATAGGTTGAAATTCAAAACAATAGGATTGGCATTGGAGAGAATTTCCAGCATAGTAATAGATTACCCAGGAATCAATTAGGCTGTACTAATTGAGGGCCGTACTGAATAATCTGAACAATTCAGATTATGAGACTAGGTATCTCAAATGTAATTTATTAACTGGGAAGGTTAATTGATACCCAGGAATCAATTAGGCTGTACTAATTGAGGGCTTAATGAATAATATAAAAAATTCAGATTATGAGACTAGGTGTCTCAAACACAATTTATTAACTGGGAAGGCTAATTAATTGATACCCTTGAATATGATTAATGAGGATTTAATCATAGGGCCAAAATGGACTTGACTGTGTCAATTAAAGACTTGTTGTCTTCAAACAGATTAATTAACTGGGAAGGTTAATTAATATATGCTGGGAATATAATTAATGAGGATTTAATTGTATTATTTAATTGCCTTGACTGTGTCAAGAAGTTTGGTTAATGTTAGCCAAAAGGTAAACCCCCAAATTGTGGTTTAAAAGCGCTATTTTGGCAAATTAATTAGGTTAAAAGTGCCGCCTAATTGATTTGTAGAGTGATGAGGTGCCACCCAGTGAATGTTTCAGGCGCTGTGGTGCTGCCTGGGAAAGTTCCTGGGTGCCGCAGTGGCGCCTGGCTTGAATTTTTAAGTATTTTAATGGGTTTTTAACACAAAAAACCATTGAATGCAAAAAGCAGTTAAATGTAGACAATGGTGTCTATGCATTCAGGATTGATCAGATGGTTCCCAGTTGGAACAAGGATAGCTTTGATAAGGAATATGTATATTCCAAAGGGTTTTGTCACCAGAAGTCTGGAATGCCTCAAGCCAAAGCAATACATTTCCATGGAAGGAATCAGGTGATTCTGGAATGTATTAGGGCACATTATTATAGGTTAAGAATGTGAAGATCTTTTTGGTAAAGATCTATATTAGATGACACTGTTATATCATAAACCATGTGATAGGAATCCAGGTGTGATTCCAGAACTGGAGGGGTTTTCAGCCAAATGTACCCCAATTGGTATATAACAGAAACATGATAATAATTAATAAAAATGATACTTATGTGTGACAATGGTTGCTTTCCCCTCAATCTTTTTATGCTTTGTGTTTTTGGCTTTTAACTGAAATAAGACTACCATGAAATGAAAGAGATGGTCTGCAGCTAAGATTATGGGAAGAAGAAAATGTGGAAGTGATCACCAGATGGCAAAAAGTTTAACACCAAGATTTCTTGCCCAAAATCCAAGCTCATTGAAGCTTACATAAAGGATTTCCTGTCAAACTATAAAAGAGTCAGACCAGGATAATGAAGAAGCAAGCATGAATTTACTGGATCTGGTACAATTCCATTTGTGCTTTCTACCATACCATTTGTCTGTGGGCAGTAGGGAGTAGATGGTGTATCACGTATCCCCATCAGTTGATTTAGGCAGGAAATCATATAGATGGTAAAGTTGGTGCCATTGTCTGTCAACAGTACTTGGGGAAAAACATGCTTGTATATTATGTTCTCCAGTAGGAACATAGCAGTGGTCAGGGCGGACTGATTAGGGATAGACTTAGCCTCTACCCATTTAGTCAGGTGATCCAGAACTACAATAATAAACTTGTTCTTGATGTTGGTGACTGGCAAGGGACCCACTACATCAATATCCACTGTATGAAAGGCAAACCCAGGTTGGACTGGTCTGTGCTGGAATTTGGCTACCTTCAGGCTCTCAATGTTACAGTTGTGGCAAGAGACTAAAGTCTCTACTACATCCGTGTGCATTCCTTCCCAGAAGCAAGGTTATTATAGCATTGCTAGTGTCTTATGAATAACACTGTGCCCAGTAGTCTTGTGTGCAGCTACCACTGAGTTTATGCACAGAGATGTATGTATATACAGAAGACAGGAATCCCTGCAAAGCATTAGGAGCTGTCCCTTGGAGACCTTGATGTCAATAGCTAGCTTCTTGAGGGCCTTCTGTATTTCTGCCGGTTTCTCCCCCCACAAAGAAGGGTCCTTCATGAGTTTATAATAGATAATGTCAGCCATGGGAAAGACTAAGGCAATAGTAGGCAGACAAGAGAGGCAGTCAGCATTTTGGTGGATTGCACCAGCTTGATGAACAATCTCATAGTTGTATGTCTGTAGCTTTATTGTCCCAAAATGATATCCAACCTTTGAGATCCTTCAGTGTCTTCAGCTATTGCAAGTAAGCATGGTATATGACAACTGTGAAGTGTACCCCATGAAGTTACACCCTGAATTGCTTATAGGAATAAATCACTGCCAAGAATTCACACTCTGTGACCGTGTAGTTTCTCTCATGAACGCTGAGGGTACAAGAGTAGTAACCCACTGGATGTTCTAATCCATCAGCGTCTAGCTGAGTAAGCACACCACCAATGGATGCCAAGCTGGCGTCAGTGTGAACTAAAAAGTGTCTGGAAAAATCTGGGTAGGCCAGCACAGGTGCAGTAGCAAGGGTCTTATTGAGGGTCTCAAATGCAGTCTGGTACGCTGGGCTCCAGAAGAAGTCTACATCAGCGCAGAGGAGTTGGAAGAGTGCATCCCCCAGTGTGGCAAAATTGGAGATAAAGCAGCAATAGGAACCTATCATCCCCAGGAAGACTTGGACATCTCTTTTACTAGAGCGCACCTGCATCTTCTTGATGGCCTCAACCTTGAGAGGACCAGGGCGGAGTCTGTCACAACTGATGATTAAACCCAAGAACTCTAGGTGTTCCTTGAAGAAGTTGCATTTACGTGGCTTCAGCTTCAGGTTGGCAGCTAAGAGCTGCTTGAAAACCTCTTCCAGATGGGCCAAGTGTTTGGTAAAGGTATGAGAGAAGACATTGATGCCATTCAGATAGACCAGGGCACATGAAAGCTTGAGGTCCCCTATCACAGCGTCCATAGCCCGTTGCAAGGTGGCTGGTGCATTAGAGAGACCCTGAGGCATCCCAGTAGTTAGAACAGCCTTTGGTTGACAATAGTGACACACTTCTTTTGGCCAGCTTGAGGGAGATCAATATGCCAGTAGCCAGATATCAGGTCCATGGCCAAGAAGAACTTGGTAGTGGGGACTCAGTAGGCAAAATCTTCTTGCATTCTCACAGTGCAAGAATCCACAGTTTCTGATTGAGAGGCAAAGTCAACCTGCAAAGGGTCATCAGAAGGATCTGTTGTAAAGAAACAAAAAGTGCCAGGGTCAGGCCCAGGCTTGTCAGGGGGAGAGAGGAGGGAGGTAAAATCACAAATGCAGCCAAGGATTTCTCCTTGTCCTGGCTGCTTAGTAGGTTTTTGAGTGATCCTCATTGTACTCCTCAATGCCAGAATCATCAGTGAATTCTTCCTTGCTCTGAATATCCTGAGATTTAGATGCTACAGAACCACCAGAAGTGATGGAGGGATTTCTATCAGGCTCCCAGGGAGACTCCAGGGTACCTGATGAAGATTCACTGGAGGAGACATCCTCTTCATTGCTTTGGTGACAGTAGTGGGAGTCAGGAATGGCAATGAAATATGGATCTTCTGAGAGGGGGACTATCAGCTTTAGCATTCCAACACAATCCCATTAGAGTCTCAGGGGTACTAATTGCTGAGGCATCTTCAAGGTGTTTACTTAGTTAGTCCTGAAGGGAGTCAAGGAAAGCATGTTGATCATCCAACTCATATAGCCAATTTTTCTTTTCCTGAAAGGCCAGAACTAATTCCTCTTCCAGAAAACCCATCTGTCTCTCTTGAGCCTTTATAGTATCTTGAAGAGCAGAGAATTTCATGGTGCAGTTGCTATGGATTTATTCTGGCTTAGGAGTTTTGAGTGATGGCCATAGAACTCTAGGGTATCCTGCTGCTTCATCTGGGTGGTTACCAAAGAAGAAAGGGCATGTTCTATCATGCTCATCAATAGAGCCATTCCAGAGTGGGACTAAAAAACTTCTAATATATTTTGAGCAAGTTTTGAGGGGCCAGGGCATCTACTAGTTTGGAGGGTGCCAAAATTATAGGAAATTCTATAAGGAGAACAACCAGAAGAAGTAGGAGAATGTGGACAACATACTTCCTTTACTAAGACAGGCTCTAAGGAGCAGGAGACGTTGTTCATGACAGTTGTTTCAGCCATGGGGTCAAGTTGAATTGGTATCAATGAGGTAAGGGCTTCTTCAATGGAGTTCATCCAGGAGATCATGCTTGACTGGGAGCTGGCAACTTCTAAAAGTTGTTAGCAGTTAGGAAACCACTGTCTTAGTCCTGGTTGACCATAGGAAGAGCCATGGAGTCTACCAGATAGAGAGCCAGAAGCAGTGAAGATTAATCATGGAGTGGGTTGGGCAGAAGGAGCCGCAGGTATAGGCAAGGTCATCTCTCCCTCTACAAAAACAGGGCCACAAGGGTATTAAGGGAGGAAGCTGTGATTTGTAGAAGCCATTAACGCCAAATGTTGTAAGTATAGACTGTTGGATATAGCTAGAAAAACTTAGCCCTGGTAATTGTTTGTTTACTATACCTGAATACAGGGTAGTAAAACCAAAGTAGGATTGAATAATATGTGGGGGTGAAACTTATATTTATTTCATATATAAAACAAGTATATATAGTAAGGTGAGAAATTGGGAGAGGTGAAATTAGTGGGATGAAAGGCCATAGAATTAGTCCAGGTTTGGCATCAATACCATAATCACAATATTAATACCAATATTAGCTATTGATTTTGCACCCGGAAGTAGATATTAATTGGGCAATTGGATCATTAATATCACCTCTGTTTAGGTTTCCAGAACCAAGCACCAAGTATGAGCCTTAATTCTGGAATTAAAGGCCTTGTTTATTTCCCCTTTGTGTACCCATCAAATTTCCAAATTGCCAAGAGGATTTAAATGAAATCCAGAATGCTCTGGAATGCACTAGTTCTCAATCAATTGGTTGAGCAATTGCCTAATGTATAATTAAATTCTGGATCTGAATTTGAACTTAATGTCCATCAAATCCATCATGTTTTAGCACATGGTGATAGTGTCAATTATTACTTGAAAATGTCAAACACTGCAGATGGGTATGCCTACCAGACAGAGATCAAGGGCATGCTGGAGGAGTGGGCTACCCAACACGCCGTGTACACAGTTGTACTGAGTGCCAAGATGGAGCAGCAGGAATGAGCAACCCAAGAAATCAGGGCTGTGGAGCATACCTGCTGGTCCTACCCCACCAATCATTCTGACATGCATCTTGCAGATATATTTCTTTAAAATTTTGTTTCTGCTCTCAGGTGCTCAAAGCCTGCCACCTACAATGAACTGTGCACCCAAATTGAGAAGGGGTTTGAGCTTTTCCTGAATGTATTTGTCCAGGACTTATCAGATCTCATCATCTTATATTCAAGCAATAGTGATAAGTCTAGAAAGGACTTCCATCTTTCCCTACGCTCATCCATTTGGTTTGTCAAGCCCACATATGTGACAGAAGAAGAATTTGAACAATTGAAGCAATAAGCTCTTTCTGCCCCTTCCTAGTCATTAAAACCTGCTTACCCAACCCCCCATCAAGACCAAGCCACCCGCCTTCCAACCCTGACTCCCAAATCACCACCCATTCCCTCCCCACTACCTCTGATACTATTCCTTTTACAGGCACATATGAAGGCAATGTACATTCCGCCCATTCCCTCCCCTACTTGTCCCTTGATGAGTAAAATAAAATCTCTCTTTGTGACAACTTATTAAAATTGATAGTATTTCTTCCAATTCATAATTAACAATATTTCTTTTACATTTATGTAAATTCAGAACCTGAAGATAAAAATTCAGGATTGTCAAACTATTTTTTGTGAACCCACCAACTTAATGGAGTAGTTTATATCCCAGAACAACTTACTTTTTTATAAAAGGATTAAAAATATTCCAGTAAGTTGGTGAGTTCACACAAAATAATTTGACAATTCCACATTTTCCCTTTAGGTTCTGAATCTACAGTATTGCCATTCCCCATATTTTAATAAAAGTTATATACAGTAGTTTTCAAACCTGTTGGATAAAAATATATTATTCAGTTTAGAATGTATGAACTCAGTCACAAAAAAAATGTCAACTGGAACCAATTGAAGTTCAATTTACTCAATAAAGCTTCCATTTATCTAGGGCTGGAAAGCAAAAATAGTCAATCACATAACAAAGTTAAAATAAAATACATAATTCTGAAAAGGAGGCAGCAAATGAATATAACTCAAATTCATAATGTTTGCAATCCAGTCACTTTCTGAAGCATTATTCATCAAGTTTGATAATGAGTATGTAGCAAATATGAAAAAACAATAACACATAAGATTAAGTCACAAAAGTGATGAACTCAAGCACAAAACAACTCTTTTTTTGAAAATATTGATTTTTTTGGGACTCAAATTGAAAATAGTGAATTTCAGGAGTGAATCCACCAAAATCTAATCAGGAAACTACAGCATTGTTTTCAATTTACGTACATCTAAATTTGGACATTTATGTCTGAGAGTCTGGCTCAAAAAGGAGCACACACTTTAATAAAATTAATTTTTAGAAATACTTTGCTTTTCTGTTTTTAATGGATTTTATTGTGTTTTGTTTACAATGATTTTTTCAAGTGAGAGTAACTTTGACGTTGTTGAGGAGCAGTACCAGGAGCTACTCCAAGCTCAGGCTGCTGAGCTAAGGAGCACAACTACTGCAATTCTGTGTACACCCAATTTAATGCAAGCTGTGAGAAGGCTGAGTTGTATGTGTCATCAGCCCCATCCACAGGTGCCTTTTCTGATAGCCAATATGAAGCTCCACCAGAACAGGCCCAACCTGAGCCTTGGCTGTATTTTGGAGACTGGGAAACTGTGGCCCCCTCCAACCCAATTCAACCATTGTCTGAGAGTTTAGGCCAATTTGAGCAATCCCTTCCTAATCTGGGTCCCCTTATTCCTCAAGTCCACCAAAAATGGCAAGTCATCATCAATGAGATTGTTGAAGAGATTGTGAGCCTCAAGCAGAGTGGGGTAAATTTTGCCAAAATTGCCTCTTGGCTTCAATTCACTGAGGCGGTGATCAAGCAGGAGTTCTAAGTCCTCTTGAAGAGAGGTGGTGAAAAGCTGGGCAAGAAGCCAAAGAGGCAAATTGACTCAAAGATCAAAGAGGCACATCCCCTAATGCTTGGTTTCCTCCAGAGGGATCCATACCTCTGATTAACTGAGGTCTGCTGTTGTGCTTGGCTCCTGGGGACAACATCCAGGAGGACACAGTGGGAAATCTTTATAACAAAAGATTTGATGTTCAAAGCTAGCCTTGGGTTAGCCTTCATGGCAAAATTAAGGGCACATAACTTAATTTCCTGGAATACAAGATGAGAAATTCATTTTTTAAAAAGGAAAGGAAAAAGCTTGAAGATTATTAAAGCCAGCGCAAATGTGGTTAAACTTGTCTTTATTAGGAGAAAGGATTCTACTTAAATACTAGACAAGGGTCAATGAAACTCATTAGGTAGACAGAGTGGTTGAGGGGATCACATTGGGGTGAGGTCATACCAGAATCAGACAAGGGCAGGTATGGTATTCCGGAATGGGTGGAGATTGGATAGACCCATTTACAAAAAGCAAGGAATTCCTGAAGTTGAAAGCAAAACCAACCAAGTCTTTGCACATATCACTATTCAAAGGTCATATCAAAATAGCATTAATGGCGCAATTTACAACATCTGCCACCTACTTGGGATTAAGGACATTTTCATTGCCTGTCACACAGCGCAGCTCTGGATGCATGAACCTATAATCAAAGTTATGATTCTGATCAATCAGACAGCTAATAAGTTGGATGATGGCTCTGATTTGCCCTGTGATCTGGTGATTAGTGCCACCATCACCCGCTGCCTGTCCTCTATTTTAGACAATGTCATATTTATATCCTATTATAAATTGTCATTGCAGTTCCGTGATTATGGCACTTTGAGTGAAAAGAACGCTCCCAAGGGCAAAAAGAAGGAACCAGAGGGAAATGTGATTGGTGCATTCCTTGCAGTTTCCCCAAAAGGGACTGTATTTTACTGGACTACAACCAGTTACACCAATGGTTACTGGTACAGGAATTTCCTCTCTGACCTGCTTGCCACCTGAAGCTTGGCCAATTCCAAATTCTAAATATTCCTGAGCCACCAAATGGAGTGCGCTGAAGTGGCCTTTGAGAAAATACAAGCAGAAGGCCACAACGCCTCAATTTTCCCTGCTGGTCATGATAATCTCCACCTTGATGATGTGATGTTCTTCAACATTGGGGATACCATCCGTGGGTGCAACCTCACAACCTTCAGCCAGGTGGTTGATGCGGCCAACAACCACACTGATCTGTTTCCCCACCAGAAGGTTGCTGAGATGTTTACCAAGATGGCCTTGAATGCTCTCAGTAGCAGCCAATCATAAAAGGACCATCAGCTTCCCCCTTGTGATTCCCTATTGTACAAGCCAATCACCGTCCTTGTCATGCCCTGCGCCAAAGAACAGGCATCTTAGATATTTTTTTTGGTTTGATTGATATTTCTTTTATTTTTTTAATATTTGAAATTTTAAGTTAAATTGTTAAATAATTAAGTACTTTGAGTTAGTTACCTTGTTTTACGCTATTTGCATTTGAATTGTTGTTGTTGCTCTGTCTTCCTTGTTCTTTTTTTTTATATATTCTCTACTTTAAAGAGTTAGAGAGATTCAATTTTTTCTTACACTTTGAAAATCTTAGTTAAATTGTTACCGCTTCTTCTCCAGCTTATGTGCTGATCTGCAGGCCTTACTAGGTTTCTGTTGTCCTTTTCCCTCCAGGGTTTTACCAACTTTCTCCAGTTGTTCCTGTTCTTGGCTGCTTTCCCCATGACTATCATTTGCACAACTGGCCAAGACTTTTCTATAAATAAAGAGCTTGTGAAGAGTAGGCTTTAAGCCAAAATTCTAAGTGATTTCTACCCTTCAATTCTTTATCAATTTTTAACTTGGGATCTCAATTTTTAGAAATTTATACATTTTTATTAAATTTGTTTTAAAGTTTAGCTTTTCTTTTCTTGAACAAATGGAACTTGTAAAACAAAAGCCTTAGGCTTGTTGTATCCATTGTTTTCCCTTAAGGAATCTCTCAATAGTTATATGTACCAATTTGCTGATGGAGAATATCCAAATATTGACATTCCCTTAGTTACAAATTGTTCACTTTTAAACACCTTATTTTATCTTCTTTGCTTAGGGTTTTTAAACTCAATCATTTATTCTGTAACCCAGTATAGGTTTTTAGCAGGTTTCTGTAAGATTATTTTGCAGACAGTTCCCACCTTTTTATACCTTTTAAATCTGAATCCTAATGCCTTACATGCGCTAGTTTATAACCTTGCACCACTATGAACAAGACCTTACAGTCCTCCCTGAGTCAGAATATGATGTCATGTACAATCAATTTCTCCAAACCAAACAAGGCAACCAATCACCTCTGGGCCATCAAGCTGCCCTAGTCCCCAGCCAACCAATCCTGTTGTTTGGAACCCATATCCCCAGCCAGTCAAGTCCTCCCCCCTCTACCCAGTCTGCCACCTAGTTTGCCCTGCCCAATCCAATTCCCCTAATAAAACTTGCCCCACCCAATAATTTTAATTTGTTTAACTTTTATGTATTTTTTAATGTTATAATATATAGTTTACATTTAAATAAAGTGATGATTGATTTTTATCATGCCTCAAGTTAAATTTTACTACTTTACTTATTTTAATTCTATTGTTTTCTATTATAACTTTAATGTATTCAAAGTGCTACACTCAAGTGAATTTGAAAAACTAAAAGTGCTATGGACCAACCAATTGGAATGGGTGTAAATGTGGTGTCTTTGTGTTTGGCTCAGACCAGACATGCCCCAGTTATTGCACCCAGTTTAACTTAGTAAATGAAGCCTATTGAAAATACAACATGTCTTTGTTTACCAATTGGTACGCTGACTTGTGGTCAATATAGCACCCAACCTCTGGGTTCTCTGGTGCTAGAGTGACCATAATTTGGCATGCCAATTTGAAACAAAGACATGTCTTTTTTCAGCAGGCTTATTTTATCATGTTAAACTGGGTGCAGTAACCAAGGCGTGTCTGGTCTGAGCCAAACACAATGACACCACATGTACACCCATTCCAATTGGTTGGTCCATAGCACTTGTAGTTTTTCAAATTCACTTGAGTGTAGCGCTTTGAATATATTAAAGTTATAATAGAAAACAATAGAATTAAAAGAAATGATCTATTACATTACATGCATCTCTAGAATAAATGATCTACATATGACATGTGAAAGTGGCTATCTTTTGATAAATATGTACTTTGGGTTGCACTTGGCATATTGATTCAAGATTAAATTATACTGTTCTTGGGCAAAACATATACATGACAAAATATGTTGCTCATGATACTAAGATTGGGTTGGTTTATGTGCTCTAAAATATATGATCTACATATAACCTGTGAAAGTGGCTATCTTCTTGATAAATATGTACTTAGGGTCAAAATTGGCATTCTGATTGTGGTGCTCAAGGGTTCTAGGGATGGGTTGAGTTTATCTGAGTATTAACTAGAAACACAACAGGACTAATATCTTCTTACTCAACAGAACCTCTAATTGTGGGCTCTGCAAGTAATCTAAGATTTGAAAGTTGTTTGTTATGTTTGTATGGTAAATGATTCTGTTTATTGGGGATCTCTTGGGGTCTTTTTATACTTAGAGAGAGAGGAGGGAAAAGAAAAGGTGAGCCATGCAGACTAGGGTCTAGACTGTCAGGCAATGAGCTTTTTCTTGGAGAGCTGAAACATTTTGGGGAATATTCAGAGGGAAATGAGTTAGATTGGGCAAGAAGTGAACATTTAGGCATGTGACCTGGGGTCAGGTGGTTGCAGTAATAGTAGGGGGCGTCTTTGGGGAATTGAGTGTATAATAGGGTTTCAGACTACTCTCTTTAGGGTTCACACTTTAGCAGAAAGAGGGGAGGAAGATAGATATACTAATTTATATAGTGAGAAAATCAATGGGTCAATCATCAATGCATCTGCGGCTAGCCTCAGATGCATTGATGGGTCGTTAATTGCCACTAATAAAACCCCTTCCAATGGATCACTAATTGATGCATCTGCGGCTAGCCACAGATGCTCCAATTAGTCATTAATTGCCAATAAAAAACCCACTCCAATAGGTCACTCTCCAACACATCTGCAGCTAGCCGCAGGTGTGTCAATTGGTCTCTAATCAGAAATGCCCATATGTGATTTGGAGGGTTACTTTCCAACGTAAAACACAAAAAAGGGCAGCAGTTCCCCTTATACTTTTCCAAATAAGGAATCAGTCCAAATATGGCAATATTAGGGAGTGGTACCCTGCATCACACTAATTCAAGAACAAATGATGTTATACTTGGACAAAACATACACATGACAAAGTTGTTGTTCATGATACAGTAGCTTTAAAAGCTATGGCAACAACCAAAAATACTTCAGATTTAAACAAAATGATTTCAGATTTAAGCAAAATCCAACTTTCAGGTAAAAATATACACTCTGTTAACAGGGTTTATTGGTGTTAATAGGCAAAATTATTCAACACAGCAACAACAGGCTCACATGCAAAGCAAAACTATTCAAAATACAATCTGAAATACATTGATTCACAAACAAAATGGTATTAGTTGACTTTCAGTGTACATATATTTACTATGTGAATCAGTGACAAAATACACCCAAGCAAGGTGAGTCAAAACTCAAACCAAAAACAAAACACAATAGCAACTCACTATTTAAACAAAATCACTCACTCAGTGTATGCAATGGATTATAATCATGAATGGTACCAAGGTATCTAAAATAAGACGCAAGATCTGAAACATAAATTTTAAAAAAATTGTGTTGGGTGTTTGAATTCAGCAGTAAAATCTGGGAAAAAGAGTGAAGATTTTTTCAGGTATTTTAAAATGGGCACTGTAACACCAAAAACAACTAATTAAGAAATAAAAAAATCTATAATTGTGATATTGGGTGGGAAAAACTCTAATTAAATATCAATATTCAGATAAAAGCAAAAAATAAAACTAGGGAGTAATTTAATTGAATTTTATTTAATGTTTTATTAAATTTTAAAATGGAAGGAATACCCACCAGAGTACCAATGCACCCATTGTGCACCACAGTTGTGGTTGCCCCCGCGGGTCAAAGAATAGAGTTAGTGCAACCCAAGTGCCTACTCAAGGAGGAGATGGGAGAGGAGAGTTCCATAGTGACACTGCATTGACACAGCTGGTTTAAGGAGCACAAGCTGCTAGGGTGGAGAGCATCAACCCTTGGGTCCCCAAGCTGACCTGGAAGCCCACCAAAGTTACCTTCACCAAGAAAGTTAGAAAAAATGAGGTAGAACTTACTTTGTATGTGTTTGACGTTATGTACCGGCAAGAGTCAGTCCCATCAGTCATGCTGGAGAAGGTGAAGCCTGTACTTGATACTAGCTACAAGATCTACGTCAGTGATGGCAATCAGGAAGAGGACAAGGAGCCTGAGTTCTTCAGAACTGATGAGGGACAGTTGGTTCTAAAGAAAGTTTCTGTGTTTTACACCAAGGTGCCCATGCCGTCATGGTAGATTCTATAATGCCGGGTATTGTCTGTCCAGGTAAGAAAGCTTAGAAGGCCGGAAAACCTGTATTGAAATCAACCAAGTTAACAGATTTAAAACAAACAGTTGATTGAAAATGGGTCACAACTGCTCCAGTCCACCAGCTGAAACCAGCTCCCCCTTTTAAACTGACGTTGATAAATTGACGTAATATGAGGGCCACCCAATATGAGCTTGTTAATCAGCATGGTCATCAGAGACTAGTCACACAAGGGTTCTTTGCAACCTGGACCAGATACTTACTTGGAAACGTGGAAGGAATAGGAGGTCAAGACTCAGGTGGTATTGCTTAGTCAATTTTTCTGATATATATTGAAATATTTTCCCTGTTTCAACTCTAAGAGTTGAGTCCTTCTAAATTTACTCAATAAAAATCAATTATCCCAAGTTCTAAGTTTTAAATTTTAAAATGCATCCTGTGATTGGGTGGTTACAGTATATCCTGTACAATCTGATTCTGAACCAAATCATTTCAGGAAGATGGGGCCCAGCATCTGGAACTTTGTTGTTGGCGCCTCCAAATGTTAATTTCATGCCAGCCAATTTTGTAGCTCCTCCCCCCATTCTTGAAACTGAAAATTGTGTCCCTTCTCAATGCCCAGAATTCTACGCTGAAGATGCATTGATGCTTTCCCAGGTCATTTATCTTGGTTTACTCTGGTTAGGACTACTGGCTCTACTTAATCCTGGAGTTACAATTGGAAATTTTACAAAAAAATATCTGAAGCCATGTTGGTGGTTAATAATCAATTCTATGTGGATTTGGGTGGTAATTCCACATCATTTAGAAACAGCTTCATATTATCCAGTGATTTCTGTCACACATGCCCTGTGTTGTGCCCAATGCCAACAAGTCAATACCCACCGCTAAAAAGCCTGCCCAGAAGCACATCCCCAACATTAAATGCATCATCCTGCTTAAACTAATGCGTGAATTGGGTGATTACAAGGCGGCCATGGCTCTTGTTGGAGTGGATCCCAAGTACACCTCCAAGACCTTCAAGAAGTTCATTAACACAGGTTGAGTCCTTGCTGTGGATAAATCCATGCGCGTTTCCACCATGCTCACCAAGGAGCACAAATGGAAAATCTTCCAGTGGATCACCCAGGACTTCCATTTCAAACTGGCAAATATACAGGTGATGGTCAAGTTCAATTTTGGGGTTGAGGCTTCCATTTCCTTTTACTACCATTTGCTGAAGAAGATGTGCCTTTCCTGGAAAAAGCTTGGGGTATCTCTGTACAATTGGAATAGCCCAACCAACATTAAGACCTGGAAAAACTACGCAGAGGCGTACACTGCCCTCAAAGCCAAGGGGACAGTCAAATTTCACTATATTGACAAATCAGCATTTGCCTTGTCTATGCGCAATGCATATGGCTATGTCCTCAAAGGCTCTAATGACAGGATGGCTTGGCGTGCTGCAGTCTGCGCCACAGCCTACTCAATGGTGGCTCTCCTCAGTCCAAAGGGTGTTGAGCTTTATCAAATGATACTGGGTTCTCACAACAGCTGTACCTTCTTGTCATTCCTCCAATCAGTTCAGTAGCACCTAAGGCGCACAAGCCCTGGCTTCACCAATGTAATTGTGTTGGACAACGTTGGTCTCCACAAAGTGGCTGACATTATTGAGGAATTCCCAATGATTGACACCAGCATTGCTGTGGGCCCCCAGCAATTGACCATAGCAAATTTGTGCCTTCTCTTCCTCTCAGCCTATTTGCCCTTCCTAAATCCCATTGAGGAAGTCTTTGGGTGGCTCAAGCAAGTCATCAAGCAAGGAACCCCAAATGGGACCAAAGACCTGTTTAATTTGCTGCAGGCTGAGATCCACACCCTTCCAGCTGAGACTGTAACCAAATTCTATGGCCATGCTGATTTGTTCATCCCCGCTTGCCTTGCCAAACAGCCAATCAATTAAAGGCTTAGCTTGTCCTACTTTTTTATATTCTATAATTTACTATTCAAGATTTATTAATTATCATTTTACATTTAGATGTTTCCAAACCTGCAATAACATTCAGCAGGACAATCAATGAAAGTTAGTAATTTATTTATTTATAATCATTTTTTATTATGTCATCTAAGGGTATCCCAAACACTTGATACTGGATTACGCAAACACATTAACATCACTTTTGGTAAATAAATATAAAAATCAAATTAAAAAAGTTAAATATAATGTGCACAAATTAGAAGTAGATTTTATTGACATATATTATTATGTTTTTATTAAGACCTTCTCTGGGATATATTTTGCAAATCTTGTTTGCTAAAATAATAATTAGAAAATTTTATTATAATAAAATAATGAATTGTAATGAAATTTATTGGAAGAGAGAATTTATTAAGAGCGCCTGTAGTGAGTTCTTCTGTATGTACCCACCTTGCAATGAAGGTGGCACACAAACTCCACCGCCACACTGTGGACGGTGGATACACCCTTATTAAAATATTTACAGCAGCTAGTAAAAGGGAGTAGGGTCAGGTGCAAATGGAGGAGAAGCTTTTCTGGCGGGGCTGCAAACCCATAGATACCAGCCAGGACCAGGGTTTCTTGGATGATGTGATCTACCGAGTCATACCTGGGGGGGACCTTCTTCCCGTCCAGGGAGAGCCTGGCCTCGTTGATTCCTAGGAGGACCCCATCAAGATCCTCCACGCTGGCGCCCATTCCAAAGTAGAAGAGATACCCCAGGTAAAACCACTAGATGAAGCCTTTGCCCAGCAAAGGCTTCCATAAACTTGCACAATTTATTGAAAGCTGCACTGATCTTCTTTTCATGCTTGGTCTTTGCAAAGGTCAGCTCCATGGCTGCAGGGTCCCCTGTCTTGTTGGCACTCCATGCCAGCCCAAAGTCCGCCAAGAGAATTTTGGTTTTCTTGATGGCTGTTGCATCTGCAACAGCCAATTTTCCCACTGCGCGCTCAAAGTTGTCAAGCAGGCAAGAAATAGTGTGCTCCAAGGGGTGGCAGAAGCAAGCAGCCACATGGGCCCGGCCCATCTCCAGCACATTCTTGAATGGGAGCGTCTCCAGGACGTCCCAAACAAACTCAATAGAGTTTACACAGTAAACTCCATTGAGGACCACCAGGTCAATGCAGACCAATTGATCATTCTTGTAGGCAGTAACTGCTCACTCATATACCCCCTCAGCATGCGTAAGTTCAGCCAACGCCTCCCACAACATTAGAAAGGACCCGTGAACCCTGTCTTTGAGCTCCCACAAGACAGGGGGGACAAATAGAGTTGTTTTGCCACATGAGTGGCAGAATTTGAATAGAAGGTGGGCAGGAAAAAAGGACCAGGACCTGGCAGAGTTCACCATCAAGTTCTCTAAAAAAGGTAAGAATTTTTAAGTTATTATTAATTTTTTTAGATTACTTTTGCGGGTTTCCTCCTTGCTGGCGGCTTCAGCAGGCTTTGTCATTCTTGGCGTAAGTAATTGTGC
This sequence comes from Entomophthora muscae, assembly GCA_014839935.2. NCBI lineage: Eukaryota > Fungi > Entomophthoromycota > Entomophthoromycetes > Entomophthorales > Entomophthoraceae > Entomophthora > Entomophthora muscae. The sequence continues at coordinate 127,945 of QTSX02004428.1, forward strand.
TGGCAATTCATTGTCCACAGTTCTTGCGCGCTTTGCAGGTTTGAGATGTTCATACATCTCAGGGTTGTCAACCCAGATGGACAGCGCAGAGAGGGCAAAGGACTTGAATTGAAGGCCATCCACAATGTGCTTCTGGACATTTAAAACTTGTTCAATTGTTTTTTTGGGGGTGTCTGGCATCTTGACCATGAGTGCCTTGTTGGACACCTTTTTAATTTTGTCCCCTTCAAGGACAGCAGACTTAACTCTTGCCTTGACCTTGCAGTCAATGTCTTTAATTTTGACAATTTTCAAGTCAAGATCCTTCAAAAGCTTCTCTAATTCTCTCATTGCTTTTTTACAAACTTTTTCATATCTTTTTTATAGCTTTTGCCCCAATAAATTCTGTATTATTTTGATACTGTTGCCTCTTTGTTTATTCCTTTTTGTTTTCCCATTTACTACATTATACCATCTTTTTACCCATTTTGTATATGTTTTACGCTCAACTAAATATGTGTTGTTTGCTTTAAGTTGCATTGTTTCCTTAATTACCATATTATTTTTGGCGCTTTGCATAGCCTCTTGTGAAAATATTAACAACAATTTGGTGATCAGCTAAATTTGAATTAGAAAATTATGTATTAGCTGTTTTTAGATAAAGTTATTACTGATCCAAATTCAAAACCTTAATGATAAAATTTAAGACAATCAGGAGCCAATTGATAAAGTGATTGTTGTGACATAAAGGATCATTCAATAATTCTTTGATGCATGTGCGCTAATTAATATGATTGTCTGGATCTTTTGCTATCATACGCCATTGCTGCTGTGGCAAGTTGTTGGTGGATTAGTGCTAACCCAGCAGCTGATTGGGCACTAGTCCATCAACAACTTGCCACAGTGGTAATAACTTACAATGGCAAAAGATCCAGACAATCATATTAATTAGCACACATGCATCAAAGAATTATTGAATGATCCTTTATGTCACAACAATCACTTTATCAATTGGCTCCTGATTGTCTTAAAGTTTATCATTAAGGTTTTGAATTTGGATAAGTAACAACTTTATCTAAAAACAGTTAACACATAATTTTCTAATTAAAATTTAGCTGATCACCAAATTGTTATTAATGTTTTCACAAGGGGCTGGGTTTGGGTACTAAAAATAACTGTGTTCTAGATCAAGATACATGGCATAATAAATATATAATTTATAGAAATAAACTGAACATAAAGAATAAAACCAACTATAAACAAAGAGAACATGAACAATTAAAATTCAAAATAAAGATAATATAAATAGAAAATGTTTGGCAACAGGGGATTGATTGGGGGGAAGAGTGATGCCTAGTAAGCAGAATAGTGTGGGAAGGAAGGCGTAGAGCCAGTGCGGCCTGAGGGGTCTATGATTGGGTGGGTGGGACTGGAAGGTGGAGGTGAAGGTGGAGGTGGTGATGGTAGGGGTAGGAGGATTGTGTGTGATGGCCACCATATAACACTTGTCATATTCCTTGTCCATTTTTAGCTGGATGGGCTGATAGGTGACAGTGGCCCAAGGTAGTAGGCGCTTGTCCTTCTATGATTGGTTGCTCATGTTCACATGGATGATAATTTGGGTAAATAAGTCACCCATCATTTGGCAGCTAAAGAGAAAATTGTGATCAAGGACCCCAAGATAGAGGTTGTTGAAAGCCTGAGGGCGGCGCTCCTGGAGTGTATCTCCAATATTAAAGAACACAACATCAGCCAGATGGATGTCAGCATGACCAGCTGGGTACACAGAGGCCTGGTGTCTGCGTTCCTGGATGGCCTCAAGGGCAGTGGAGCTACCCTCCATCTGGTGGCTCAAGAAAACCCAATGCTTTGAATTTGAGTCATCCCAGGATTTGAGTAATCCACCAAGGATGTGGCTGTACAAGTAGCCATCAATGAAATCTGTTTTTGTCCGAAGTAAACAAAACCCTTGGCTGAAACAGCCAGAAATGCACCAATAAACGTCCCCTCCTTGACCTTCTTCCTTCTATTCTTGGCAGCGGCTTTTCCTTGCTCATCATAATTGTCAAACACAATTGATAACTTGTAGTAGGAGATAAACATGATGTTCTCTGATAGGCTAGTCAAGCATTGGACCAGGAATTGATTTGATGTCTAGATCATACAGGGAATCCTCAGCGCCATCACATTGGTTGCTGGTAAAATTGGTAAGAACCCGTATGGAAGCTACCTTTCCATGCATCCAGAGCTGCACCATGCGCTCAGAGACCCATATGTTATGGTGCGCAAGCTGTTTGTGGACCTAGGTTAGGGGAAGCTTGGGGTCCTGCTGGAGGAGGTCAAGCATTATTGGGTATGTCTCATTGATTTGGGACTTGGGGGCCTTCTTTGGCTTCTTGGCCGTCCCAATCAGATTCCCCTTATTCATTAAGTTATTGAATTCCCACATTATTGTGGCTCAGGTGAATTGCAACTGGGCGGCAATCTGGTCCCATGACAGACCCTGTAGGTTTAGTGCCACAATTTCCTGGAGAATTTGGGCGGTGATGATTCAGCATTTGGGGCGCTGGGCCACAGGAACTGAAGCCTGATTGGCTGTAGGGGGGCAGGTTGGCTAGCGGCAAGAAGTTGTTCCAAATCAAGGTTATCATCCTGATTGGTTGGTTGACAGGCAGCTTGTGTGGGGGTGGGTACGGGAGCAGGGGCAGAGCTAGACGTTAAGTGACTCTCAAACAAGTCAAAGCCATATGGGTCAGGGATCAGTAACAGGTCAGCTTCCTTGTTACCCGCCTCAAAGGCTTGGGTGTAAACGGGTGCCTCCACGCCCTGAGCCTCACCTCCATTGAAGCTGGCTTGGCTGCTGGCGCCGTTGAAGATGTTGTTGCTAGTAAAAACCATCTTGAAACAAAACCTAGGATTAATTGCTAAAAGTAGAAAATTTAAAATTTAATGATTTATTTTTATTATAACCTTGAGTCCATATTTGGAAGGTTCTCAAAACCTTTTCATACAAATCTGGAGCCATGAAAATGAATAAAATGCCTCTGTTCCTAAATTGAATAGTTGGTAATTGGCTGTTAAATTGATAGTTTTCTATTTTAGGATGTTCATACTACACATCTTGTGTGAGTTCATTTTGTTTCATGCTTGTGGAATCTTGCTTCTAGATTGCTCAAATTTGTTTAATTTTAGTCCTTCTGTTGGTGCCTCATATGAATCCTGATTGGATTATAATATACTCTGGAACAGCATCCATCCATTTCACTTGTTTTGTCAGTTCATTTTGTTTGTGGTTTGAACTACATGACTTGATATTTGATATAATTTTGTATAATGGGCTAGTGAAATTTTGTTTTTTGTTTGACAGTTCATTTATTAACCAAAAATATTTAAATTATTTTAATCCTGAATCTTGTGCAACTTGGATTTTGTTCAAATCTGAAATCATTTTGTTTAAATCTGAAGTATTTTTGGTTGTTGCCATAGCTTTTAAAACTACTGTACTAAAATTGGGTTGGTTTATATGCTCTAAAATATATGATCTACATATAACCCGTGAAAGTGGCTATCTTATAATAAATATGTACTTTGGGTTGAACTTGGCATACTTTAAATTCAGAACCTGACTGTAAAAATACAGGATTGTCAAATCTCTGGTCCAAATTTTGAATCTCTTTTGCGGGCAACTCAGCTGAGTGAAAATTAAAATATTTAATAAAATCAACCATTTAATTTGACTTTTTTGACTTATTTAAATTGGCTTTTTTCAAATCCCTTGAGCAGATAACTCAACTAACAAAATACAAAACACAGCAAATAAATGCAGGATACATGAATCAGAAATGCAGGATTCTAATGTACAATTTGAGATTTCCTGTATTTCAAACAAATCATAGACATCATGAAATTAATAAAAAAATCTGAAATTGTGGGATTGTCAAATCCAAGAACCAGATTTCAAATAAAAAATGAGGTGAATTTGAATTAAATATAATTTATAGGCATCTCAAAAAAGATGCCAAAGGATTTAGAGCAGATTTGTGATAATTATTTTAGAAATTATAGGCATTCTCAAAAATCACCCTATTCCAATTTTGGATAGCTAAAATTTAGATCCTACTGTTCACCAACTTAACATACTTAACAATAAAATTGACTAAAATATACACATCTCTTTTTGAGTTTAAAATTTTTTAATAAAAATTTATTATGTCTTCTTTCAACAACAACCAAGTCAACAAGCTATTCCCTGGCCTTGACAAAATCATGCAGGGCTAGGCTGGGTCTCTTAACAGTGAAGCCTCTGTCTATGGCCACTCCTAACCCCAGGCCCCTCTGCAAGCACCACCCAGGAGGGTTTCTTTCTCCTGCAACTTCCAGCATGGTCCAGTTTGCCCATCATGCACAGGCAGCTGTCAACCCAAATTCTGTATCAACAATGGCATCTGGAACCAGCCATTTGAGCCATGGGACCACCAATGGAAGCCAGAATCCCAAAACAGCCAATCAGATGGCATTTTCCAGTTCCCAAGATGAACAAGTCCCTCCTCCAGCCAATCAGCCTGCAAGATGCAGAAGAAAATTGATCACCCCAGAGATTGTTCTTGAAATAGTTAAAAAGCAAGGGATGCATATGTCCCTTGGGGAAATTGTGGCTGCAATGGGTTTTACAAAGTCCACTGTGGCTGCAACCCTGCAAGCTGCTAGCCAATTGTGGCCCCCCTACCAAGAAGACCCCAAATGGTACCTGTACTTCAACTGAAGATGAAAAAGCCCACTCTCTCATGATGACTGTTATGGAGTGTGACCTGTGGATGCCCCTGGTCCAGATCTGTCTCCAACTGGGACTCCACAGCATTTTTACAAATAAGAGAACAGTCAATTTGTGGATGCACTGAGTTGTGGTTACTGCAATAATCTTGTCCAATAAGGTTCTCAGTGGCCCCAGTTTGATGGATATCAACCCTTAAAATGCAACAATCATTAATTTTATCAAAGGAAGGGCAATTAGAGCCTGTAATGATGTCATTTTTTTGTCATATGCCAAGATTCTGGCAAGTATTCAAGACTTTGGGGAAAAGCACATCTAATCTGACATATATAAGTGCAGCCCAATCCTGTATTGATTTGTTGGGATTTTGTTGGCAGTTTTCCTATTGGGTGTCAATTATTACTCCATGTTGTCAAACACAGAAGATGGGTATGCCTACCAGACAGAGCTCAAGGACATGCTGGAGGAGTGGGCTACCCAACAAGCTGTGTACACAGTTGTACTGAATGCGGAGATGGAGCAGCAGGAATGGGCAACCCAAGAAATCAGGGCTGCGGGGCATACCTGTTGGTCTTACCCCACCAACCACACTGACATGCATCTTGCAGATGTATGTCTCTACAATTTTGGTTCTGCTCTCCGGCGCTCAAAGCCTGCCATCTACAATGAGCTGTGTTCCCAAATTGATAAGGGGTATGAGCTTTTCCCTTCTGTGTCCGCCCAGGACTTATTTGATCTCCTCATCTTCTGTGTAAGTAATAGTGATAAGTCCAGAAATGACTCCTGCCTCCCCCACGCCCATTCATTTTTTTCTTGAAGCCTGCATATGTGACAGAAGAAGAATGTGAGCAATTGAAGCAATCAGCTCTTACTGCCCCTTCCCAGTCAACAACCCCTGCCTCCCCAACCCCCATCAAGCCACCCGTCTTCCAACCCTGACTCCCAAACAACCACCCATTCCCTCCCCACTATCTCTGATGCCGTCCCTTTTAAAGGAGCAGATGGAGGCAACATTCATTCTGCCCATTCCCTCCCCTTTTTGTCCTTTGATAAAAATAAATCTTTACTTTGTGACAACTTATTAAAATTAATATTTCTCCTTCAATTCACAAATAACAATATTTCTTTTACATTGTTAGCATTTCCCATATAAAAAAATATGTTGTACATTTGATGTGGTAACATATAATTTTTTGCATGAATATTTTTCATTATCAATAATAAATTAAGGCCACAAATGTAAATATTGCATTAGAATATTGCAATTAGACATCAAATCTTGATATTTTGATATTATGTGCATAACTTTATGCATTTTGTTTAATAAAATCCATTGTAAATAAGGCCTTTTTCATTGTAATTTATATAAATGGACTTTTTTTATATAAATTACAATGAAAAAATCCTTGTTTACCATGAAATTTATCATACAGAATGCATTGAGTTATGTACATAATTTCTAAATAGCAAGAGTTGACGTTTAATTGCTATATTCTAATGCAATATTTACATTTATGGTCTTTAATTTATTAATAATGATGAAAAATATTTGCACGTTGAAGGTATTACTATAAAAACCAGTTTTTTATGTAATTCAAACAAAATGTCAAATATCTATAACTTGATAAACAAATTAGAAGCACACCTGCAAAAGGTTGTTGAAATAGAAAAAAATACTAGGGAAATAGTAACAGTAAAGCTGGGTAACAAGGGCCAGCCACTAATCCAGTCAAAAGAAGATGCTCTGAATAAACTAGGAAATATTATAGGCAAGAAGAACAAAGAAGTGTTGCTCAATATACAGGGAACAATCCTATCAAGTCTGAAGTTCAATGATACAGCCTAAAATTTGTGGGAGTTCTGGCAGGGGGCTAAAAAACAATAAGAAGATCAAACTGATTGAAGGAACTGAAATCCCACAGGAAATAAACACCAATGAAGAGGGAAATAATCAAATGGAAACAGATGAAAACAAAACACAGTCAAGAAGCAGGAGCGCCTCAAAAAAAGAAAATTCAACTAATGAAAATCAAGAGGAAACAAAGTAACATGTAAAATAAGGAAAATCAAACCCAAAAAAACAAATGAAGAGTAGACAACACTCATGAATTTTTCTGGAGGGGCGCCTGTGGCTGAGGGGGCCACAGGGGAAACAATCAGTAAGTCTTTTTATATTTTATTTGTATTTACTTTAGTTATAACTGGGGATGGGGACAAGGTTGCAGAAATGGCAGCTTTTACGCCAAGTTGGTTCTACGGGGGTTACCAATCACTGGTAGCCCCTGTAAAACAAATAAATAAAAATAAAATAAATCAAATAGTACAAGATAGCATCAATTAATATGCAACAAAAGACACAATGAATAGGAAATTCAAAGCACCAGAAGGAAGCTCAACCTGGGTCAAAGAAGCCTATGAAGTAGGCGCAAGTATCAACTTCAAAGGAATGATGGATATCCAAATAAATGTCAACATGAATTTTGACAAATATATATTTGAATGCCTTGAACGTTTTCCATTTTCAACTATGAACACATATGAAATAAACCTGAAAAAAGTCAATTTCATGTTCCACAAGAAAACCTCAAAGCCACAATATTCAATAATTTAATAAAATCAATATCAAATCAACCAGGTGATGCATTTTTAGTCAATAAGATGTAACCTTTATTCATATTGTTTGCAGAGGCGTGGGTAATGGATGCCTCCAAAATGTCTGACTCTCCTTTACTCAATTTTTCAAAAACAGCCTATACAATTTATTAGTTATAATCTACAAGAAATTCTGCTTATTTGCAGAAATCTATACCTCACAGCAACTGCATCTTGCTGTTTACCTTGGGGTAGTACTACACTGCATTATGAAGGCCAACGTAAAGAAGCTGGAGGACTTCCCCCTTCAAATAGACGTCTGCCAGCTGGCACTGGATAAAATAAAGACACTGCAGGGCTACAAACCGTAGAGCATGTCCTATATAACTGTTTTACATTAGCTTTGTTGTATGTGTAAACAATACCTCCAGAGAACCAACTCCTTGTTAATTTGCTTTTGATATTGCCTTTTATAAGATGCTAAGCCACCACCGGGGTGTTGAGCGCCACCCCTCTAGCAACTGGCGCAAGAGTTGTCCACCATGTACAGAAGAGTATGTGGTTCCAATTGGACGCATTAGCAGAAAATATAATTTCAATGAATAATACCCTGGAATAATCACATCCCCCTTAGCAATTTGCATCCCCCTAATAAATCATCTTCCCTTGCAACTTAAAATTGATTTTTTTTAAAAAAAATTATGTTACTTATTAAAATTTTAATATTGAAATATGTAATATTCCATATTTTAATTACTAAAATTTTAATATTAAATATTTCAATATTAAATAATTCACAATTAAATAAAAAATTTAAAATTTAATATATAAATTTTAATATTTAAACTTTAAAAGATAAATTTTAAGATTTATAATTATAATTTTACTCTTAATATTTTAAGATTGTTTTAAATTTTAATAGGTAAATTAAAATAGTAATATATCTAAATATATTACAAGACATTAGTTATAGTTGCAACCATGTCAAATAATAAAAACTAAGTTAAATTTTTTATTTACTAGCTTGTCAAGTACAGGTTCATTTATTACATAGACAAACAAGAAGAATTGAATTTATCCGCAATATGCGGCCTGCTCCACTATTGTTCTAAACAAGTGATTGTTTAGAACTCAAATTACCATTCCCTCATAATATGATTTGATAAATATATTTGATATGCTTGACTTGCGTCCTAAGTACTAATTAGTAAGTGATACATGAAAATCATTGATTTCCGTGTCATGTGGCTATAGTGGCACTGAAATAATAAGCATCAGATGATGACCTGCAAAGTCCAATTTGTGGCTTAAAAAAGCCAAAGTACCAACAAGTATTCACAATTAATTAAATAAAATTAATCTATTTCTATCTTTTTTAATCTATTTATTTGTTAGCGCAACAGTCAATACAACATTTAGTGCATTAATTTAAAAATATGTGTCTATATCTAGTATAATTAATTTTACTTACTTTTTCTACATATTCTTATATATCTATAATACAATCAAATGTCACGTCATTATATATAAATAATAATTTTTGTGCCCTAATAAAAAAAATAAAACCCAGAGCGCCCATTTATCTGATTGGCTTGGAGGCCAGGGCTTTGGGGAGGAAGGATTCTGAGTGCTTGTAAAAAGCCACCACCACATTGGGTGGCATTTCAAATTGACTGACCTCAAAGATGTTGAAGAAAACCTTGGTGTCCTGAGGGAGGCCTTTCTTCACCTTAATCTTCATCCACTCAAAGACCTCCTCAATTGGATTCAGGAATAGGGAATATGGCAGGAGGAAGAGAAGTCTCATTGGACAATTGGTAAGCCAGTGGCTGGAGGTGTGGCTGTTTTTGTTGATGGGGGGAACTCAGAAGCAACTAGATCTACTTTGTGGAGCCCAACATTATCCAACACAACAATGTTGGTTGTGCTGCTGTAATTGATCTGGAGGTATTCCTTTACAGATCAGATAAAATTGAGAAAAGTCCTGCTATTGTGGGAAGCCTTGACCATTTGATATTGATCCAACCTGCGAGGACCCAGAAGCGCAACCATTGAATATGTCTGGTAACAAACAGCTTCACAATGGGCTATGCTATCCTTGGACCCCTTCTCAACCCACCAATGCCTAGATCTGAGTGAGGAGGAAAATAACAATTTGTCAATATAGAAGAACTGGACATTCCCAGTCTCCTTTAGGGCCAGATATGTCTTGGCATAAATGTGTCAATCCTTGATGGTCTTCTTGCTGTTTCTATTGTACAGAGAAACTCCAAGCACCTTCCACAAGAAGCCCAATTTGACCATTGCTTTGTATGCAAGGGTTTTAGAAACAGAAAGCCCAAACTCTGTGGCAAGCATTGATTGGAAAGCAAGTGAGTCCAGGTGGCAATCCTTGATAACCCACTGCTTGATTGACTTGAGATGGGTGGGCTGAAGTAGGCTGGGCTGCCGCTTAGCCTTGGTGGATTTGGCAATTTTCCCAGTGTTGCTGTATTTTTTGTTGATGTCACCAATATATCTGGCTGTAACACCAAATTGGGATGCAATATTCCAAACTGCCATTTCCCTGTTAAGGCATTTGAGGAGAGCTTCACGCTCACTATCTGTCAACTGACGCCAGCCCTTGGCAGGTATTGCGGCATCCTGGCTAGCAGGCTCAACAAAGGGAATGGGGACCTATGTGTAGAAGGTGGGATCACGCTTGGTTGCGCTGGAGCCGTCAATGGTGGAATACAATACAGGCACAGATGGCTCTTTGGTGGTGGTCAATAGCTCATATGATGTATCAAAGACGCAGGGGCAGGAAGAAGCAACTCTTGGATCAAGAGTGCGGGGCCAGGTGACATCTGGGTACACAGTGGAGGTGTATGTAACCTCATTATTACCAATGACCTTTGTATTTGAGACTTTGGTGGCAGGCCTTGAGAGCGGCTTCTGTCTGGGATTCAGGCTGTGTGATTTGGCTTAGGACGCAGGAGGTGGTTGGATGGCGCTGACACCTTAGGAGGCCTGTGTGTTGGCATGACTCCCTTTGAGTTGGGTTATGGGTCTGTTATTGGACCCTCTGTGGTGCCTTTGTGGACAGGCTGCACCACAGGCTGGTGCAGGAGCTGGTTGAGAATGCAATTGACAGTCCATAAAAATAAAATAAAAAATATATTTTATATTAAATATGTATTTTTTGGATTTTTGGTTTAGTTGTGGGTAGTTGTTGTCTCTTGATTTAGCCTTGAATAGTAACAGAATTTTTATATACATAATTTGAAGTGTATAATATTGTATACTTTCCAGATTTGGATGATTTTAAAGTTTAATCACTTTTTATGTCTAAACATGGTTGTTGAGATTGAATTTTTCATTTGATTTTATCCAGAGCGGAGCTTCTTGATTTGGGTTGATTTGTCCTAGTTTCTTACTTTACATTCAATTTGGATTCTAGTTTCTGCAATTAATATCTGAGTTTACTGGTGGCATTCAAAAGTGATTTGAAATTTGGTTCTTGGATTTGAAAATCATGCAATTTCAAAAAAAATAGTAAACTTAATAAAAATGGTTGATGGATTTGAACACTTCAAATCTGATCCCAGTTAATTCATTTTGTCCATTGGAAATATGCAGTTTGACCTGAACTTTGCAAAGTGTCTATGAGTTCCCACATTTTTAAAAATTCAAATAAATACACAAAAAAATCAATTTAATTAAAAAAGGATATCCCGCAAAAAAGATTTGAAATTTGGACCAAGGATTTGACAATCCTGCATTTTTATGTTCAGGTTCTGGATTTACAGTACATGAATTAGAAAAACACTTTCAGATGATGGTTGAAATTGAAAAGAACATTAGGGAAATAGTCACAGGAACACTAGGAAATGGGGGCATTCAATTATTCAATCAAATGAAGTTGCCCTAAGTAACTTGAGGACAGATATTCAAGATGATCACATGGAAATATTACTCAATCTCCAAGGAAAAATATTAGAGGAATTGAATTTCAGTGATGCAGCATATAATTTTTTCAAATTCTGGCAAGGGGCCAAAGAAAACAATCAGAAGATCAAACTAATAGAAGGAAATTAAAAATCAATGGAAATTAACAGAAATGAAGAGGGAAAAAATTGAAACAAAAGAAATGAAAATATGGAAATGGAAGCAGAAATAAATGAAGGAAATGAAGCACACTCAAGAAGCAGAAGCGCTTCAAGAATGAATGAAAATTGATCAAATGAAGGAAATCTAGAGGAAGCAGAAGTTGCACAGAAAATAAGGAATATAAGACCCAGGTAAACAAATGAAGAGCAACCAATGCTCATGAAGTATGCCAAAGGGTGCCTGTAGCTGAGGGGGCTGCAGGGGAAAGAATTAGTAAGTTCAATTATTTTTTACTTAAATTTACTTCAGTCACAGCAAGCAATGGGGGAGAAGTTGTCAAAGTGATGTCATACACACCAAGGGGTGTGTATGGGGGTTACCAATCATTGGTAGCCCCAGTAATTCAAAGGAATCAAAATTAAATCCAAAGAATTATTCAAATGAATATGAATGAATTTGCAAAGAAAGAAGCAATGAACAGGGAATACCAAGCATCTGAAGGAAGTTCAACTTGGATTAGAGAAGTATATGAAATAGGAGCAAATATCAATTTCAAAGAGATGAATGAAATACCAATAAGTTTTAAAATGAATTTCAATGAATATATGTATTAAAGCATTCAAAGATTTCTGTTTTCAAATATGAGTGAATATGAAAAGAATTTAAAGAAGATTGAATTTCAAGTAAAAAATGAATATCTCAAATCAACAATTTTCAATGAATTTATCAAATGAGTATCAAATAAAGTCAGGATGCAAACCTCATGAACAAAATGAAGCCTTTAATAATTTCTTTTGCTGAAGCCTGGGGGGCGGACATCACTGGGGCTCCTCAGGAAACATTTTTCAGCTTTTCCAACACTTCATACATCAACAGATTGATAGCAACATTTTTTTGTTTATTTTCTGAACTTTACACATTGTAGAGGTTGCATATTGAGGTGTACCTGGGAATCCTCATTCATTGCATACTAAAATCAAATGTGAAGAAATAGGAAGATGTCCCAACCCAGATGGACATCTGCTGTTTATCTTTGGAAAAGCAAAAAAACTCCACAGGGCTATAAGACCGTGGAGAATGTCTTTTGCAATAGTTTTGCGTTAGCATCAATGTATGGATATTACCTACCTCCCAAAAAACAATTACTTGTCAATTCTCTCACTATTTTGCCTTTTATCAAGCGCTCAGCCACAACTGGGGTGATGAGTGCCACCCCACTTGAAATTGGCTCTCAAATAATCCACCACATACAGAAGAGTATGTGGTCTCAATTAGTGGCTTTGAAGAAGACAACATTTTGGGGTATAATTCCCCTTAATAGCTCACTTGCTTTTTTGTGTTTGCATAATAAATATATTTTTATTTTTATTTATTTTTGTATTGAATAGTAATATATAATTAGGTGGCATATAATAATGCAGTAGTTTTAATAGATTGAACACATTTAATATTAAATCAAATTTAAAACTTGTTTATTTAGTTGATTGTCAAAAATGAGTTCATATAATAGTACATAACCAAGATGAGCTCTATTTATCTGCAGCAAACTTCCTGCTCTACTTATGTTCTAAACAAGTGATTGTTTAGAACTTGAATTACTTTTCACTTTTAATATGGTTTGATAAATAGATTCACTATGCTTAAACTGCATCATAAGTACTAATTAGTAAGAGATGCATGAAAATCATTGGTTTTCATGTTGTGTGGCTATAGTGGCACTGAATCAAGGAGCAGGTGATGAATCTAAAGGTCTAATATGTGGCTTTTAAAAAAACAGTCATTGCACTAAAAAGGGCTCACATTTATTCAAATAAAATTAATCTATTTCTATCTTTTTTAATTTATTTATTTTTTAGCTCTATGGCTAATACAATATTTGGTACATTATAATAAAAATATGTGTCTCTATATCCAATATAAATAATTTTATTTAACTAATTTACAAATTCTTATGTGTCTATAATACAATTTTTTGCAACTGAACCAATGAGGATTCAGTATTTGGAATTGGGGGAGACAACAGTCCAATGGAAAGGACAGAATAATAAGAATAAGGTCTTGTTTATTGTAAAATATTGTGATTAATATACCATATGGGGAAAGCCACAAGGGGGTGGCATAGTGGGAAGTTCCATATAAGGTTCAAAGCCAAGGAATAACTTGTGTGGGGATCAGCAAGTCAAATTGGTAGTTCTCCTAATTAGGATGAAGTACCTGCCGTTCAATATTGCCATCAGATTAATCCATGTTGTTAGATACGTCAAGGGGCGACTCATTGAGCACCCCCTGTGTATTGTAAGATATGTTAGCAGGAAAGTCTGAAAACTCAGTTGCAATACCCCCTTGCCCCCTGCTTGTTGTCAGACACCAAGACCGGAGTCTTTGGAAGGTCTGGGAAGGTCCGCACAAACAGCCTTTGTGTGGGGATGGCACAGCAGTTGCGCAAGCAATTATGGTGAAGCTTCTTGGTATTCCCTTGGGCTCTTTGAATTGATAGGTATGATTGTAATAGACAGCAGCTATCTTGAAGGGCCCTAGGTGGTTGGGCTCTAACTTGGCATAATTGGGGTTGAGGGTGTAGATGGGATCACCTATAGCATACCTGGCTTTGAGGTGCTTTGTCCCTCCTTCAATTTGCTTGTGTTCAATTTCCCGGGCTTTGGCATGCCATTGGTCTAGGGATGAGGCTGTTACTAGGGGAGGCTTTTTGGGAGCTCTGGACCGTAGCTTTCCCTGTTCAACTCCTGTCAGACTGGCAGATGTCCTGAAGGCCAGGTGCTGGGGCTGAACCCCATGCCCCTGTTGATTCTTGCTTGTAGGATAAGTAGAGTGGTGGACAGGGGTTCAGTCCATGTGGTGATGGGGTTCTCTTGTGAGAGCTTGGCAATCAGTTGAACCAGTGAGCCCTTTAACTGTTCTATGTGTCCATTGGCTTGAGGATGGCAGGGAGTTGTAACTATATGTTGGAGTGTGTTCTTGGCGCAGTATGCCTTCATGACATGTCCAACAAGTTTGTGGCTGCCATCTGTGATGAGATGTTTGGGTTGCCCAAAGCGGGCCGAAATTCCCTTGCCAATGAAGCGGGTGATGGTGGTGGCAGTGTGGGTAGTTGTTGCCCAGGCCACTGGATAGCAAGTGAAGTAGTTGATGGCAGTGATAATGTACTTCTTCCCCAATCTGTCTTCAGGGAGTGTCCCCACAATGTCAAGGGCCCACTGCTCAAAGGGTTTCATGGCCTTGATGGGCAGGACAGACTTGGGGGTGCAGGTTTGGATGTATTCTTCTTGCACAGCACGCACGTTTCAAGGAGATCCAAGATGTCTTGATGCATGCGCGGCCACCAAACCTTTTGTTTCATGATCTTGAAGAGGTTACACCATCTGATGTGACCCAGGGTTTGGTGGTAGTGCAATATTGTGTCACCTTGTTGCGTGGCGGGAATGTAAGGTGTCTTCTCACCTTTCTCTGCGCAACAGCAGACGTTACCAGCATCAGTGGTGAGCTGATTTTTATTGTCCTTCAACTTGGAGATGGTTACCAAGTTAAGGCCCTTGTAGCAAGTTGCCTCAGGGCGGAGGTAGAGCATGGGCCAATTTGGATCCAAACCATTGTCCTCAGTGATGGACGCTACGTAGAGTTGCAAAAGGGCGTCAGCTGTGACAAGTTCCTTCCCAGGCTTGTACTTGATGCGCAACTGGTAAGGGGACAGATGCTCAACCCATCCTGCTTGGCAGTGTGTCAAGTGGGACTGTGTGTTGAAGTACTGAAGTGAATTTTGGTCCGTCAGAATGTAGGGTGGGAAGGTAGCACCTTCCAGGTAACAGTGCCACTTCTCAACAAAGTGCACAATTGCTGCTAATTATTTATCATTAATGGGATAGTGTTGTTCCAAGTTGGTAAGTTTCCTGGACTCATATGCCACAGGGAGGAAGATGCCATTATCAGTTTCTACCCGTAGCACACCCCCTATGGCCCTGTCAGTGGCATTGGTCTCGAGTTTGTACTGATGGTTTTAATTGGGAAACTGCAGTACTGGTGCTGTTGTGAGCCTTTGCTTCAACATCTCAAAGGCTTGATCTCTGACAGGGGTCCAATGGAAGTGCTGTTTGGTATTGAGGAGCTCAGTGAGAGGTGCAATTAGTTCCCCACAATTGGGAATAAACTTGTGCATGTAGGCAACCATGCCTAATAATGCCCGCACCTGGCATACATCAGTGGGGGGCGGCATGCTGGTGATTGCCTTAATTTTGGCAGGGTTGGGCTTTATTCCTTGGGCCAAGATATTGTGCCCAAGGAATAGTAGCTCCAACTTGAGGAACTCATATTTGGAGGGTTTAGCTTATAGCTGGTTTTTACAAAGGGTGTTGAGGACAGCACAGAGGTATTGGAGGTGTGTGGTTTATTCTTGACTGAAGACAATAATGTTGTCAAGGTACACAACCACACATTTCCCAATCAGTTCCTCAAATGCTTTGTTCATCAACATGGCAAAGGTGGAAGGATTGTTGATCATTCCAAAGTTCATGACACAACACTCAAACAACCCATAGCGTGTGCAGAAGGCAGTTTTTGCCTCATCCCCTGGTGCAATGAGGACCTGGTTGTACCCTGCAGTGAGATCAATATTGCTAAAGACCTTTGCATCTGCGAGTGTATCAAACAGGCTGTCAATCAGCAGCAGGGGGTACTTATTCTTAACATTCACCTAATTTAGGGTGCAGTAGTCTGTGACCAGGCAAAGGGACCCGTCCTTCTTGGCTACAAAGAAGACAGCTGCCCCGTATGAAGAGAGCAAGGGGTGAACAAAGCCCTTATTAAGTGCGTCCACAAGATGCTAGTGGAGGGTCTCATCTTCCTTTGGTGTAAGACAATATAATGGTTGTGCTTCAGGTAACAATCCCTGGAGTTGTACAGCATGCTGGATCTCCTGGAGAGAGGGTAGTTGTTCAAGTGTCTCACTGAACACGTCCTTGTACTCCTCAAGGAGTGCAGCAAGCGCTGGTGGTGGTGAGGAGGTCAAGGAAGGGACCACAGATGGTTCAGCGCAGATAACTTTGACTGAACATTGGTTGAAGTCTATTTTCCCCCCTTGAAGTCATATGAGCCTGTCTCTGTTATCCTAACAAACACAGTATTGTAGAGTAACTTGCTCATTTCCACAGGGTAGATCTGGAATCCCACCCCATTTCTATTGAGGGTGATGACAGAGGTATCCCAGTTGATGTAGGGACAGTTGTGCAGAAGCCAGTTGAGGCCAGCAATTATGTTGTGGCTGAGCCCTGCCATGATTGGCCCAGAGAGCTTAACCTGGATGTTCCCCATCCTCACAGAGAAGGGTACCGTCTCATGGGTAATTGCAACTCTACAGGAGTTGGCTACTTGTACTGCCTTGAACCTGCTTGGCACTTGGTCCAGTTGTTGGGAGTTGGCAAACGCCTGGACCACCATAATGTGGTTGACCCTTGTATCTACAGTAATTTGTGGGTGTTTCCATGGAAACAGAAGGGATAGGATAAGCGGGTTACTTTATTTGAGGAGTGACTCACTTGTAGTATGGGGTTGTCACTGTGGACTTGGAAGACGTCCAGGGTTTTGACTTCATGGATGTTGTAGTTGCAGGGGTTCTTTGCAAGCAAGGATTGAGAGGATGGTTCAGGTGGGGTTGCAAGGCCTCTTGTTGCTACATCCCCCAGGCTTTTCCCTGATCCTCAATCTGCGCTAGCTGGAGCTCCCCCTCGTGGGGTTGTTTAGTCCCATTATCCTGCTGATGGGGCTGGCAGCAGCCCACTTGATTGTGGCCATTGCCAGGTGTTGTACAAGGTTGGAATGGAGCATCACTGGTACGGCAGAAGCCCATTGAAGCCTGGTTGTTAGCCTCCACAATGGCCTTGTAGCAGTCATCAATGGAGGTGCAGCAACCTATGGGGACCCACTTGCAGATATGGGGTTTTAACCCATTGATGATGAGGGTGAGTAGCATTGCATTTCTGTCAGTCACAGCTTTGGGAGCGGCAGCAAGAGCTTGTTGCCAGGCAGCAAGGTACTCAGGAACGGACCCAGTTTGTTTGATTGCTAGAAGAGGAGTCCCTACAACAATGGGGGAGAATGTTTTGCTGTAGTGGGACTTTGCAGCGTCTCAGAATGCCGCCCAGGTAACATCAAGTTCCTGACTGGCCCAGTTGGTGAACCACACAGCAGCAGGCCCTGTGAGGCGCCCAGACACAATGGCAACCCACATGGGCTCAGGAACCTGACAGATACAGAGGCAGGTTTTGGTAGATTGGAGCCAACTGACAATGTTGGCCCCTTTGACGCCCCCCACAAAGGATTCTAGCTGAAGGTTGAGCATGTGTTGGGACAGGTCTGACTGAGGCAGGGTGACACTGGCGTCACGCTGCCTGAGGCAGAGTCAATTGTACACACTTGTGAGGACTAGCTGGTCTTGATAGATGACATACCCGTCAGGAATGTCCCCCTTGAGGATTGGCAGGAAAGTTTCTTGTTGGGGAGTAGCCATACGGCCCGTACTCTGTCCTTTCTTAGGGGGAATTTTGTTTTAGGTAGGTCGTCAACCTACCACTGCTACCACTGTTGCAACTAAACCAATGAGAATTCAGTATTTGGAATTGGGGAAGACAACAGTCCAATGAAAAGGACAGAATAATAAGAATAAGGTCTTGTTTATTGTAGAATAATGTGATTAATATACCATATGGGGAAAGCCACAAGGGGGTGGCATAGTGGGAAGTTCTGTGTAAGGTTTGAAGCCAAGGAATAACTTGTGCGGGGATCAGCAAGTCAAATTGGTAGCGCTCCTAAGCAGGATGAAGTACCCACCATTTGATATTGCCATCAGATTAATCCATGTTGTTAGATATGTCAAGGGGCAACTCATCAAGAGCCCCCTGTGTATTGTAATATACGTTAGCAGGCAAGTCTGGAAACTTGGTTGCAACAAATTCAACATCAAGGCATTACATATAAATAATATTTTTAAGTCTTAATAAAAACAAAATATATAAAAATAAAAATATATATAACCTGGAGTGCCCATTTATCTGATTGGCTTGGAGGCAAGGGCTTGTGAAGGAAGGATTCAGAGTGCTTGTAAAAAGCTGCCATCACATCAGGTGGCATGAAAATTGACTGACCTCAAGAATGTTGAAGAGATCTTTGGTGTCCTTAGGAAGGCCTTTCTTCAGCTTATTCTTGATCCAATCAAACACCTCTTGATTGGATTCAGAAATAGAGAATAGGGAAGGAGGAAGAGGAGTCTCATTGGATAGTCAGCAAGCTGATGGTTGGAGGTGTGGCTATTTTTATTAATTGGTGGGAACTCAGAAACAACCTGATCCACTTTTTGGAGCCCAACATTATCAAGCACAACAATATTGATTGTGCCAATGTAACTAATCCAAAGTTACTTGTGATGATCCACATGTTTGGTGGTTTGCAGGCGGGGCTAATGTTGGCCAAGCAAAATTTTGATTGTTTGTTGCAGGTAGAGGCCTAGTAGGTAACATAGGACTACTAGGGGTAAGTAAGGTGAGCCTAGTAGGTAACATAGGACTACTAGGGTAAGTAAGGTGAGCCTAGTAGGTAACATAGGACTACTAGGGTAAGTAAGGTGAGCCTAGTAGGTAACATAGGTCTACTAGGGTAAGTAAGGCCTGGCTGGTAGGTAACAAAGGACTACCAGAGGCAGATGTTGCCTCCACCCAGCAGAAGATATTGGCTGCTTTGGGCTATAGTTCTTCACCTAGCAGGGAACCGTGGCTGCGGAAGGGTGAAGACTTAGATAGCAAGCAGGGAACTTTTTCTGTCTGGAGGGGAGAAGGTTTTGGACCCCTGGTGGGTAACGCGGGCTGCCAGGGAGGGGAAGAGCTCTAAGGGCTCTATGTACCCTGATACGCTTACAGGAGGTCTGTGAGCAAGCATCCTACCTAACAGACTGATAGGGTGTCCTCATTTATTCCCCATGGGAGCTTTGGGAAAGAACCCAAAGTGAGCATTGGAGGGTATAGATTTGCTTGGAGGTGTCACCAAGGCAGTTTGCTTGGGAAAGCAGCTGCAGAACTTGGTGTGATCAGGCCTCTGGGAAGTAGAGCTGATTACTCTGCAACTGAAAGCTCAGACTTAATCACCTGGGTGAGTAAAGACAACGCATAGACATTGATCTATGGGTAAATGGCCTAAGTGAAGTGCCACTTGCAAGGGCCCAGTCAAACGCCAGTTCAATGTAGACTCATGCCTGGGTCTGCAGGTTCTGGTAACGGGGACTGAGATAAAGAACCAAGGTGGTTCATGGGATCAGCAGAGAAGACTAGTAAGAAGGACTGCATGATCACAGTGAAGTCTAGTTGAGGGACCGTTGGTTCATATTGAATTTTGGAACCAAAATGGTTCATTGTGCAGGTGGAACCAAGATGGTTCCTAGTGAGGATAAGTGGAAGGGCTCAAAGATCATGATGCAGAAGTAGCTGATCATGATAAAGGAGTAGCCAGAGGACTGGTAGGCTGTTTAATGACTGGTCTGAGCTATTGGAGACTGGAATGAACTGTTTAGAGACTAAGACTGAAGATCTGGAAGATGTGGTTGAAGATCATGATGCAGGATTAACTTATCATGATACAGGAGCTGGCTGAAGGATCAGAAGATGATGATGAAGAACTGGTGATCTGGAGAAACAAGCCAAGATTTTGCTGAATTGATTTTCCAAAGTGGGAAGATGTAAAATTTTTGCCTTTATTTGGTAGTAAACTCAAGAAGGAATGTGGATAGAAGTGTGGGTAAGATATTTATTTATTAAGTTCCTAGGATAGATTAAGGTATGTTGCTATGAGAGCTGGATACAAAGTTGTTTTGGTGGGACGTTTTCCTTAGATTTTACAATATTTGTAAGTATATGGGGAAAACATTGAAGAGGTCCATAAAGAACAATTTAAATAGTATTCTACTATTTAAATGGGTTTAGGTTGAATGCAGGAAGAAATGGTGCTGGAAAAATGGACTAGTTAACACTTTGGTGCACGAAGAGTTGTCGATTTGAGCGGTTTGAGCTGTGGAAATTATTTTCATAGTTGAATCCTGGTGGAACATCAGAAATGGTCTATTTCTGCGCTCTGCATTCATTGGTTGAGTTCTGGCAGGTTTCCTGATGAAAATGATTAGTTGGAAGCCAAAAGCTTAAAGTATAAGCAAGGAAATAGTGAATTAATACTTTAAGCTTTTAAGAAAGTAAGTATGTAAGCTTAAGTTATTATAGAAAAAAGTGAGCAGCAATGGTTTAAGCTTCTGAAGAAAGCTATTTTGAAGGCGGAACTGTTGGGGAAAGGACAATATAAGAAGGTGGCTGGCTGGAAAGTTATGGGGTCTTTTGGAGGTCTTTTTGAGGGCTTTCAAGGTCTTTCTGGGCCTTTGACGGGATCTTTCTGAGGCCTTTTGAGTTTCTGCCAAGAGGTTTTTGGAAGCCTTTTGATCACCAACAGGAGCTTTATTGGACTGAAAAGTGGAATAACAAGGCCACTGGAGCTATAAAGAGAGCTGAAGCCCAAGATAATGGAGCAGGAGCCCAAGAATAAGGAGCTGGATCCTAAGCACAGCGCAGGAGTCTAATTCTAAGGTGCAGGAGTCCAAGACCAAGTACAAGGAGTCCAAGATATTGTTGGAGGACTCCAGGTATTGGCAAATCCATATTGTTTCCTTGACCCCCTGGGTCATATACCAGAAGGTTTCTAAGGGGATCTTCCTTCTGAGAGTGAATAAAAGCCCATTTCAACCCCTATACATATTTCTGAGATACATTTTCCCTTACTAGAGAATGAAAATCCCTTCCAGACAGTCCCTGGCTACAATCCAGGACACACTTTGGGAACTGGTGGACAGGAATCCCACAGTACTCCTTGACAGTTCAGAGAAAATCAAGGAATGACCTGCTATTATGGGAGCCCTTAATCATTTGATACTGGTCCAACTTACAAGGACCAAGAAGCACTACCATAGAGTATGTCTGGGAACAGACAGCTTCACAATGTGCTACACTATCCTTGGACCCCTTCTCAACCCACCCATGCCTAGACCTGAGTGAGGAGGAAAACAACAATTCATCTATATAGAAGAACTGTGAGTTGGCAGCCTGCTTTAGAGCCAGATAGGTCTCAGCATAAATGCGGCAATCCTTGATGGTCTTCTTGCTGTTTCTGTTGTACGGAGAAATTCCCAATACTTTCCAGGAGAAGCCCAAAGCAACCATTTTTTTGTAGACAAGGGTTTTGGAAACGGAAAGCCCAAACTCTGCAGCCAGCATTGATTGGACAGCAAGTGAGTCCAGGTGACAATCCTTGGATACCCACTGCTTGATTGCATTGATGTGCATGGGGTTTGGTAGTTTTGGCTGCCGCTTAGCCTTGACAGATTTGGCAATTCAACCGGTGTTGCTGTATTTTTTGTTGATGTTGCTAATATATACGGCTGTGACATCAAATTGGGATGCAATATCCCAAACTGCCATTACTTTGTTCAATCAGTTTAGGGAAGCTTCACACTCACTATCTGTCAACTGACACTGGCCCTTGGCGGGTACTGCAGCATCCTGGCTATCAGGCTCAATACACGGGACGGGAACCTTTGTGTAAAAGGTGAGATCACTCTTGCTTGCGGTGGCACCGTCAATAGTGGAATATATTACAGGCACAGATGGCTCTTCAGTTGTGGCCAATGGCTCATAGGCCGTGTCAAAAACGCAGGGGCATGCAATGGCAACTCTTGGATCCAGAATGTGGGGCCAGGTGTCAACTGGGTACATGGTAGAGGTGTATGTAACCTCATTATTACCAATGACCTTTGTGTATGAGACTTTGGTGGCAGGCCTTGAGAGTGGCTTCTGTCTGGGATTCAAGCTGTTTGTTCTGGATTGGGATACAGGAGGTGGTTGACTGGCTCTGACTCCTTGGAAGACCTGTGTGTCAGCATTACTCCCTCAAGTTGTGTTCTGGATCTATTCTTGGACCCTCTGGGATGCCCTTGTAGATGGGCTGCCCCATGGGCTGGTGCAGGAGCTGGTTGGGAATGGGATTGTCTGTCCATAAAAATAAAATAAAAAAATATATTTTAGATTAAATATGTATTTATTTAGATTTTAATTTTAGTTGTGGGTAGTTGTTTTCTTTTGATTCTGCCTTGAATAGTAACATAATTTCTTTATTTGTGATTTGAAGTTTATAATATTTTATCCTTTCCGGGTTTGGATAATTTTAAAGTTTAATAAATTTTTATGTCTAAACATGGTGATCAATGTTGAATTTTTCATTTGATTTTAGTTCTGGTGGAGCTTCTTTGTTTGGGTTGGTGTTTCCTAGTGTACTTACTGTACATTAAATTTGGATTCCAGTTCCCGCAATTAATATTTGAGTTTACTAGTGGCATTAATTTATTATTTGAAATTTGGTTCTTGGATTTGACAATCCTTTAATTTCAAAAAACATAGTAAAATTAATGGAAATGGTTGATGGATTTGAACACTTCAAATCTGATCCCAGTTAATTCATTTTGTCCATTGGAAATATGCAGTTTGACTTGAATTATCAAAGTGTCTATGAGTTTCCACATTTTTAAAAATTCAAATAAAAATACAAAGAATTCAATTTAATTAAAAAAGGTATTTCACAAATTTGATTCAAAATTTGGATCAAGGATTTGGCAATCCCCCATTTTTACGTTTAGGTTATGAATTTTTAGTATTATCAAGGCTCTCCATAGCTTGATAGAAAGCTATCTTAAATTCTTGAAGGGCTATAAGTTGCTGAATTGCCTTTGTGTGTCCCTTCCTCTTGGTGGCCAACCAGCCTGCCATCTTTGTTAGAAACCTCTTGAGCTTCAAAGAACACTTCTTCAAACCTCTAAACCTGTGTATAGCACCACATACAGTTTTCACAAGCTATCAATGTATTTCTTGTTTTAAAATAAAGATATTAATACCTCTCTATCTCTTGATATTACTGAAAGAAACTTGGTCAACTCATGTTTGTTTTATGCATGGCTTTGGTTTTCTCTGAACCAACTTTTATTTGTGTCAAGTTTATACTTCTGGGAAGTATAGTAAACGAAATAAAGGGGAAGATTAAGAAGAGAATGATACTTTATTGAATATGAATATAGGTTAATATATAGTATCATGATAAGCCACATGTCGTCCATGTACGTCATGGAGGTCATGGGGCTTATCTGAGTAATGTTCCTCTTGAGTCATGAGGCTTAATCAAGTTGTGTTCCATTTAGGACCTGGATTGAGAGATCCCCGTCATAGATGGTTAACTGATAGTAGTGCCACTGATTTACTGGTTGGTTGGTGAGCCATTTGGTGACTCATTTGGTGATCTACTCGGGGTGTTAATTCCCTGAGAGGGAGTAATCAAAGATGTTGCGACATTTGGCTATCTCACCAGCCAAAAAGCCCATTGATTGACTGTTTATTGATGATTTAATGAAGTTTTATTCACAGTAAAGATATTTGAGGTTTATCAGTAAAGGAGTTGTATATAAAGAATCCCTTCTTACCATGCAAAGTCCATATCTCTAAGAGATTTCTATTAGGTACTTCCGTCACTGGTCAACCTCAATCTTCAATGTACCTGAAAATCCTTTGGATCTTTCACACATAGGGATATAGGAGGCTGTTTTTATTCTCAGTGGTGCAAAATTCAAACGCTAAACTTAAATAAATTGAAATGGCTATTGCTACTCTAATTGCTTTGGTACTTTTGCATTATTAAATGGACTATTTGGGTTATGTACTGACTAGATATAAATATTTACAGTACTTGGATATCTCTGGCAGATAACTTTGAAGGTTTTGATTGGCAAGCGTAATAAGGAAACAGATAGAGTTCAATTTATTTTGGTTACCAAGGTACAAGTCTAGCAATGGGAATATTTTCATCATAAATGATGATATAACATTTGCAAATATGTCATGACTAATTCTGACTTTGAGTGTAAATAGATGGAACGATGTGCTGAGAACAAGTTAAACTAGATATTTTAATGCTGTGGACCCTCTAATGTGTATAGGAGGTGCTATTACAAATTTCACATGGCACTTTAAGCTTCACCTTTAATGGTTAGCCTCATCTGTCGATTTCCACTTTGCCTTTTAATAAATTGTCTTTCAAACCTGCAGTTCAGGGCTCCGTTCTAATGTCATCACTGGCAGTTTAATTGGAAGCTACCAGGGTGCCTGCGCATATTGCCGTTACTTCTGCCTAACGTTAACGGGTAGTGCGAGTTAAAGCTGACGAAGGATCCACGTAATGGTGACCGGCAACTTGCTTCTTTGGGCATTGCTGGGCCTGGCTTGGCTACAATTGACTCCCGACTCCGATGGTCTGAAGATATTGCCAGTCTGAAACTTAGCTGAATTATACCTGGCTAGCACATCGCCCACTAACACCGCTACGTATTTCCTATCCCCGTGATAGGAAATTAACAAGCATGTCTGGTTGCTTCTCTAATACTTCAGAATCCCATACTTTATGTCACGATGGTGAGGACCCATCTCCTTCCCTCCAAATGAGTCTTGAGGATAAACAGCAGCTCAGTAGTTTATTTTCTGTCGAGTCCGCCCAGCCCAGGCTTTCGTTAACCCAAACTTGTAAACTTATTTGTGAAGCTAGCTTTGATCCAGTTCTGGTTTGCTCTGAGGATAAAGTATGGGGATGTAACTCACGGCTTTTAGAACTTCTTGGGTATTCATCTGAAAAGAACTTCCTTCAGTTTTCTACTTCCCAAATCTTAGAACGTCATTTTTACCCACATAGTGTTATTGAAAACGGAAATACTAAACCTGCCGGAGTAAGAGATGTATGCCGCGTGTATGTGACTTCTTCTGGGTCGGGTCAGAAATTATCTTCCGTGCGAGCTAAGCAATGGGAATTGGATGACGGGCAAGCTCTTTATACTCTTTCCGTTTTCGAATCCCCTCCCCTCAAGGTTATCGTGAAACGAGTCCACTAAAAGAAAGCGCTCTTCAGTCGACGGGTTCGGCGCCTTCTAAACGCCAAACCTCTTTTCTTTCTGATATCCCCACCCAGCGTTCCCAGGGCCTTCAATTTGATATAGCTTCTTTACCCACTTCAGAGCTTCTTTTTCGAGAGGTTTCTTTGATTCTTGACTCTTTGCCCTGCTTAATTTGGTATCTAGGCCCTTCTGGAGAGCTAACGTAAGTTTTTAATAGTCCTTCAAATACTCTTGAATGGTATTTTAAGTTCTGGTTCTTATTGTTTTCAAGGTACATGAATAAGCTATACAAAGAAGTTTTAGGGGTCGAACATCTTCAAGAAAGCTTTCTGGTAAAGTTCATCTTCATATTTTTTCTAGAAGCACCACTCTCTGTATAGGCTTTAATTTTAAAATTTAGAATCTGATCCATCCCGAAGATCACTCCAAGATGATGCCGCGTTGGAACAACTGCATGGAGGTAAATAGCTTAATATACTTTGCCAAAAATACTAAAATGGAGCTTAGAACCAAATATCTTTTTCCATGGAGATTCGACTGCGATATCATCCCGAAAAACCTCTTCCTCCTGGTAGAGATAGAGAATATCGCTGGTTTTCATTGTCATCTGTGCCTTTATCGCATTTCGGACAGACTTCTCTTGCTACCTGGGTTTGTTCTGCAACCGACATCAACGATTTGAGAGTTGCACAGTCTGAAAAGGCAAGGTACGAGGCCTCAGAGAAGGCTGCACTTGACGCTTCTCGTTTAAAATCCGACTTCCTGGCGATGATGTCGCATGAGATTCGTACCCCAGTAAGAAGACATTTCGAGTGCTTTCAGAATACCAAGTCACAGTAAATAATGAATTTTTTTAGCTTTTCGGAGTAGTTGGGAATACGTGTCTAGTGAAAGAGACTAAGCTTGACAAGGAACAGATGGAGCTTGTAGACAGCATTGAACTATCAGGAAAGCTTTTGATGACTGTAATACAAGATGTTTTGGATTTTTCTCGGATAGAGTCTGGGCGGATGATTATCCAGAGGAGCACATTTAAACTTGAGTCATTGACCAAGCATATTGGGCAGATGCTCAAAACCGAAGCTAGCAAGAAGGGAGTTGAACTAAGTGCAACCCATTCGGAGTTTTCAGGAAACTTACTGGGTGATTCCGGAAGGTTACTTCAGGTGCTTACGAATCTGACTTCTAATGCCATCAAATTTACCCAGCAAGGGTCAGTTCGCCTCTCGGCCAAGCTTCACATCGAGCCCAAGCCGGATGGGATGCTCCACCAAGCATCCCTGTCTGTACAAGTAGTTGATACTGGGATTGGCATATCAGAGGAAAGCATTCCCAGCTTGTTTACCCCCTGGACTCAAGCAGATGTCGCACGGCGCCGGTGCTATGGCGGGAGCGGACTAGGACTTTCGATATGCAAATCATTGATATCTCTAATGAATGGTAAGATCGGATTAGAAAGTAAGTTGGGCGAAGGGACAACGGTGTGGTTCTGGGTGCCGCTGGAAGTTGAGGCGATAGAGCCGAATGCCCTTGATTTGCCAACCGCTACCATAGTCTTTTCGCCACAGAGCAAACCCACTCTACCGCCCCCTGAGCCCACACCTGTGTTCCATAAGCCCAAGAGGAGGGCGCGGCTCTCACCCGTCACTACCACACTGCCAGTGTCCAAGCGATTCCGTGTGCTGGTGGCCGAAGACAATCCTGTCAACCAAGCAATCCTGGCCCGCTTCTTAGACAAGATGGGTGATATTGAATATGTCATGATAAGCGATGGCCAGATTGCTTTGGATTCGTATCTAGCCCATGGATCTGGCTTCTATGACATAATTCTTCTTGATCAATCACTCCCTGGGATGAATGGCGATGAGATTTGCCGCCGCATCCGCAGCTGTGACGGTGACCAGATCTTGATTTCAGTCTCAGCCAATGCCATGCTGGCTGATCAGGTTCGCTTCCTTGAGCTGGGCATGAATGATAGTCTCTCTAAGCCTGTAACTTATGAGCGATTCAGGCAGGTCCTTTCCCTGTGGCTTACTCGTGGCCATGCTCTTCGCAAGGACAATTCATAATAATGTTTTACCCCCACTCTAATAGATGACCCCCAACCAGTGTGCATCTGACTTTGGCCTTTTCTATTAAACACTCCCTCTGGCGCCATTTACAGACATCATTCTCTTATTGGTTTAAAGACTTCATCAACTGACTTCTACTAAACTGTTCAAACCAGAAGGTTTAATTATCTACAGATATCTTTTCCAATGACCTGATAAAACAGATTAGCAGCCATATTTGCCAGTTTAAAACAAGCCTACTATAGTTTCAAATACATTTATTATAATCATAAATCAAATTGGCTTCAGAAACCACTCAGAGAATTCTTAAAGCTCTTCCTGGGTTTTCTTTAACTTCACACAATGCAATTAATCTTATTTCTTGTCTCAATAAAAACATCTCTTCTATCTTTGCTTCCTCATTAGTGCACTCTTGCCACCAATTATATTTGCTGTGTAAAATCAATACCCAGTCTTAATAACTACTACTCAACTATAGATCATACAAAACAAACATGCATTCATATCTGAATATTGATTTATAAGCAAAACATGGAATCCCAATCAGGATAAAACAGGCAAGTGTGGAGTGGCAGGCAGGATGCAAAAGAACAAAGCTGAGCTACCTGCTTTGCCCTTTCACATCATCCTGCCTGGGTACACGTCTAGGTATCCTAGCTGAAAACATTTTTTGCTTTTTAAATCAGTGAGCTTATAAAATGATTATCTTATGGTAGGACACGCCATTTTGAAAACAGCATCTCAAAATACGCCATCTCAAATTTCTGCTATCTCAATTTACTAGTAAAAACGCCATTTTGATTTACGGCATTTCAACTAAGAAAAAAACAGTTTTAAAATTTTAGATTTTTTGAACTCCGAAAATTACCCAAAAAAATTCCCAAAAATAAAAATTCAAAAAAAATTTCTGGGCTTAAAAAAGCCTCAGAATTCCAAATCTGCAATAAAAAAATGGGGCTGATTAGTAGCAACATAGTTGCGTAAAGCCCAAAAGTTAAAATAATCCCTAAAACAACTATTTTTATCTATTTTAACTACAAACTTTACTTTAAAATAAGCATACAATTGTACCAAATACTAAATAAAACTAAAATAATGATAAAATTAAAGAAAATAAGAGAGAAGATAAAGTATTGTTTATTGGAAAAGAGCTCAACATTGGTAGAAAGAGCAACTGAGATAGCTTGGAGATGCTCAAGCTTGCTATCCTTGGGATAGTAGGCAAGGACCAACTTGCTAATTTCAGTGTACTTTTTCACCGCTTTGGTCATCTTGAGGGGATCACCCTTGGTCTTCATGCCAGTCTTAAAGAGGCAGGCAGAGATGGCTTGTTGGGTTTTGAGGTGGACATGATCTTATTGAACTTTGGCTTCTGGACCCTGACTCTTGTGGCAAACTGGCTATGCCACCCTTCAAGGGAAGAGGTGGTCTTAATCAACCCGTCTTTGACCTGCTTATAGCAGTTCCAGGTGATTGAGTCACCGTCTTTTCTAATGTGGTGTGCTCCTTGGAAGATGCCAACCCATTGAGTCTCAAAATACTCAATAAAGGGCGCAAAGGCTGCCTGGTTGGCCTGGATATAGGGATGGCAGAGGAGGGCATCATAAAAGGCATTGGTCTCCTCCTTTTGCACAGAGGCAAGAGCAGCAAAGCAATTAAAAACGTCCTTTGCTTCTTTGGTGCCTTCAGTGTAGACCAGCTCATGGAGGTCAGAGCACTTTTGGAGGCGGCGGCAGAGTGCCTGCCTGAAGTGAAAGTAGCATCCCTGAGGAGAGCTCTTAAAGACAAAAATAAAGGCATTTGCCTGAGCCTGTTTGAAATCCACTACCAGATATTTGTGGTAGGGAAGGCTTTCAGGCTTTTTCTTGGTTGGGGTGGGAGTGTTTTCTTCTTGGGAGATGGATTTTTTCTTACACCCTCTAGTCTTCTTGGGCTCCTCTTCAATTGTTGAGAGGATTTCATCCGGTTTGGCCTTTAAAATTGTGAGTGCCCAGACATAGGTTTCCTGCTTCTTATTTGGGAGGAAAAAGAAGACTAGGGAAAGAACCAGATTTCCAACCTGCCCATGGATATTCCAAAGCTGGCTAAAGAGCTTTGGGCAGGTGAAGGAAGTGCCATCTGCAAGCCAGGTCTTGCACTTGAGGAGGTTGCACAGATCCTGGCTTATTGCAAATCAGATGATACGCTCTGGGGCATATTGACCATCATTATGGAGGAGAAATCTCTCTTCATGGCAAGATAGTTTTTGCTCCTCAGTAATGATCAATTGATCAATGGAGCTTGCACTGATGCCTTCAGTGCTCAGAGCATATCTTTGATCAGTAAAATATCTCTGTAGTTTTAAGGCGCCACCAACAGTTGCTAGTTGGGTATCATTTAAATTGAGGCTTTCATTGTTGACAACCTCAGTTGAAGTTTGATCCTTTGTGGTTGGGATCACCTGGCAAAGAAACCAGCAGATAAGTTGATAGAGAGGGTCAAAAGGCTTGGCGCAGTCATGGTTAACAGTAAGGGCCTTAAATCTGGTGAACCCATAAGTTGTGAGCCTTGCTGGGCAGCCAATGTTATCACATTTGAAGTGATGTTGGCAGATGGGCTTCTTCTTGTCATTACAGCTGAAGCTGTAGCCCTTGTAGACAAAACCAGCTCCCCCTTTCTTTGTCATAATTGGATAGCTAATAGGGTATGTTGTTGGCACAGCAAAGATGCCATTTCAGTTGCATATATTGTGGATAGAGTTAAGATCCCAGAGCTCAATTGGCTCATCTGCAAGAGCACCAGGCTCAGGCTCCTGCTCCTCTTCATCCTCAGGCTCTGAAGTGGGGTCAGAATGGCAATTGAAGTTAAACAACTTCTCTTGAAGATCAGATGGGGAGTAAACGAATGGAGAATGGGAAGGGGTAGGACTGTTTCCCTCTTGTTCAGGTGACAGAGTTGGGGTCTTGGGGGGAGCTTTGGCCTTAGAAGGCTGCTTCTTTGGGGTTGTCTTGGCCTTCTTAGCCTTGGGCGGAGTGATTTTGGACTTTGAGGCCTTGGAGGTCTTGGGCGCAGCTTTGGTTTTGACTTGGGAGGCTCATAAAAGTGAATTAGTATCAAAATATGAGCAATTTGGGGGTTGTTTTTAAAGAGAAAAATGAGAATGTTTTTAATATAAAAGTATCAATCTTTTTACATAGAATTGGAGAGAAAATCATAAAAGATATACTATCAAAATTTCAATGTTTTTTCTTTTGTAAAAATAATTTTATTATTAGTAGCACAAGTAGGCAAAACTTTGAGTTTTGACTGAAAACTTGCTCTTGAGATGGCGTTTTTGAAGTGACGTAATTGAGGTGCCATAGCTCAAAAACATAGTGTTTTTGACCATTTTTTATATTAAATTAACAAATCTACGGTGGAGCTACCTCAAACAGGCCAAAGAGTAAAACTTGCATTTCTCAAAAACTGGCTTATACAACTGGGGTTAAAAAGTACCGAGTTGTTTAGAGGAGATAAAAATATATATATTTGCAAAGCTTCATATGTTTTCTTACATTTTTTGCTTAAGTGGTTTTAGACGTGAAACTATACTTTTGAAAAGTGGAAAGCAAGAATTGCGGTGGGGGAATTGATATAGCGTAGCCTGGCATCATAGGTAATTTCCCCTTATTTTTCCCTATCCATTGTGTGCCTTGAATCAATTGGGTGATATGAAACTTGGTGGAATTTGAAGTGACGTAAATCAAAATGGCATAATCACCCCCTTCCATATTAAAATCACTATTAAAATATTTTATTAAGAAAACCCTTATCAACGGATCCATGTATAATAAAGTTATAAATTACATATAACAAAACTGTTTTTTACCCAGCAATGACAATTGCTAGAAGGACTATCATAGTGGCGTCTATTTAGGTTGTTCTTATTATAAATGTCTTAGATTAATACTATAGGAACATCTTCTGGCACTATACCACAGGCTTTATTTTAGTTTGGGTATAAGCTTATTTTATTTTAAGATAAATGACGTAAAGTCAAGATGGCATAAACACGCGCCACACTAAGTAATTTCATATGTAAATAAAGTTAGCAAAATAAAATTTAATTAATCTGACTCAAAGTGACGGAATTGAGATGGTGTAAATTTGAGATGCTGTATTATAAAGGTATATGTAAATTTTAACTATTTTATTGTTTATTTTATTTTTTTGATTCAAAATCACTAACACAAAAAACGCCATCTCAAATTAAATTTGAGATGGCATTTTTTGAGATGCTGTTTTTGAAATGGTGTGTCCTACCTATCTTATACTCTAGTTAGTAAAAGTAAAATTGTGTTAGGCTGGCTGCCAAAAGAACATAGCTGTCACAAGTGACAGTTTCCTACTATCAATTAGCAAAATAGAATCTCATTCCCGGGATTCAAACCTCAGACCCCTGCAAGCTACCAGCCTGTTGGCCCAGCTGCCTGCCTGCCTGTGTTTTTCTAGGCTCAAACCAGAAGTAGATTCAACTTTGGAGAAACCTCTGAGACCCGCCAGTGGTGTACCTTCTACGCTCAAACCCTGCCTGTTGGAGAATTCTCTTGGCCCAGCCAATGAGATCAACTACCTGAATAATGTCCCTGCAACCTCCCAGTCAACTGCCAATGAGACACCACCTGCATTACCCCGAGACCAAGGCCCGCAAAAAGATGACAAATTTATTTTCTTGAAAGGAAAATTTGAGATTCCCCACCCCAGCCCAGCTAAGGAGGACTCAACAATTTTGGGCACCCCTGGGAATGTGCAAACCCTGGTAAGTGCCATCCCTTGGGCCACAAGAAATTGCAACAGTTTTCACAGTTTGGATGAGCATACTTATACCCTGGAGTTGCCAGGAAGATGCTCATTGCCATCCTTACAATAAAATGGTTTGAACCTTTGGTTCACTCAGGTCATACCTTACCTCATTTTAGCACTTTATCATATACAGTTTGATCTCTCTGCCCCTGCCCCCTGCATACAATCATTCCCAAGAAACTATGAACCAGCTGCCCAAGTTATACTTTCCCTCTGGAGTCCTGTACAGCCCTATCCATTTTACCAAGTATCTTCTGAGCCCAGACTACGCTGAGTTCACCCTTGAAGAGATCCTCTTCTACAACCCAGAAGCCCAAACTAGAGAAACCAAGCTGATTGGTTGTGAAGGAGAGTGGAT
Source organism: Entomophthora muscae (assembly GCA_014839935.2). Lineage (NCBI taxonomy): Eukaryota > Fungi > Entomophthoromycota > Entomophthoromycetes > Entomophthorales > Entomophthoraceae > Entomophthora > Entomophthora muscae. Next base: position 160,641 of record QTSX02004428.1, read on the forward strand.
CATCATACACCCCTTGCTATTTAGCGGCAAGCATAATCACCTGTCTGCATATCTAGTCCCCATGACTCCCTCATTAACCCTGCAACCCAACTGTCCGCAAGAACTAGCAGCACCTGGCAAATTCACTTCAACTCTAATATTTGGTGTCCTGTACATCACTCTTACAGGCCTAATTAGTTTTATGGTGCCCTCTAGCAGGCCTTGGGCCATTCTTGGAAGATCCCTCTCATATATTGTAAAGTTGGCTCTTATCCAGTGATGGGGTCTTCCCTCTGGGACAGCGGGCTGTCTGCCTGCCAGTTCTCCAGGACCCACCACTGGATTAATTCCTGACAATATCTTTGCTACACTCAGCTTCACTCTTTTACAGCAGCCCGCTGGAACGTGTTTTATGGTCTGTAGCGGGTAAAAAATTTAAATAATAACCAACTGCCAAAAGAGCAAAGCTGTGCTAAGCTATGTCTTATTCTTGTACAGCCAATTACTGGTATTTTTTCTGTTACCCCAGAAAAAATCCTTTTTGATTAGCTTAGCAAAAAATTCTAATTGTCTTCATTATTGTTAGGGATCCAGCCTGTACCAGGTTCTGGGAAACTTGCGGACAGACAGCCTGCAGGCCCAGAGGAAAGGGCCCACCACAAAATAGAAGCTAACTTTAAAATAAAAGAGAATGATTTTATGAGCAGGGCCCAAGGATTATTAGCAGGAACCATATAATTGACCAGGCTGGTGAGTGTTATATAGAGGACACCAAATAATTGAGTGGAGGTAGATTCAGTGGCGGACACAAATTCTGGCGGGCCACATGGTCACAGGGGGAGTCATGGTCACTAGATAGGCAGGCAGATGGTTATATTTATCCTGGAATAACAATGGTTGCTTGATATTTCAGGTGCCTTCACATCCAAAGAGTTCAGACTCTCTATTTCTGGCTTCAGGGTTGTAGATTAGAATTTATTCTAAGGTGAACTCTGAATAGGCAGAATTGGGGGGGATATTCTGTGAAATGCACTGGGCTGTAAGGTGCTCCTGGGGGACAGTATAACTCAGTCAACTTGTCTGCAGTTTCTTGAAGTTGGTTGGTGAAAAGGGCAGAGCCAGAGAAATCAAACTGCAAATGAGAAAGTGCTAAAATTAGTTATAGAATGACCTGAGAGAACCAGGGGTTCATAACACTTTATTGCAAAAAATGACAATGAGCAGCTTCCTGGTGGGACCAGAGTATAAGTATGCCCATCAGTCATGAAAAAACTTTTCAAAATCCTTTGGGCTGGAATGGGAAATCTTGATTTTCTTCTTTGAGGCATAAGATTTGTCATCATCTGGCGGACCTTTTTCTTGGGGAAATTCATACAGCACTCTATTGGTGGCAGCCCAGGTTACCACAAGGTATTACTTGGGTTGTGTCACAGTAGTTTCCATAATGCTTGGTATTAACTGTCCTAATTGCAAAGCTCAGAAGAGTGCAAAAAGTTAACTAAGTCAACCAAGTTGATGGATATAAATCATACTGTTGATCAGAAATGGGTTACTGCCACCCCAGTTTGCCAGCGTGATTCAATCACCCTTTGTAGGTTGACACTGATAAATAGACGTAATCTGAGAGTCACTTGATACAGCCTCATTTATCAGAATGGTTGACAGAAATTAATAACTCAAGGGGTTTTCACATAATATACAAGGTACTCTTTGGATGATGCATACAGAATAGGAGCCATGTTGCCAGGTGGTATTGCTTAATCAAAATTAGGTACATATTGGAAAACTTTTGCTGTTCAACTCTAAGAGTTGAGTCCTCCCTAAATTACTCAATAAACCAAATTATCTCCTGGTCTATCTTTATTTTAACAATGCATCCAGTAGTTGTTCTACTCTGCTACATCCCATATAATTTGATCTTAAGTCAAATTATCACTGTGTTGCAACATCTACAATTACTTCCTCCTGGGAAAATAATTCCCCGAGTGACTTGCCAAATAATTCTGTGACTAATCATTAAGTCGGTGCATTGTTATCATTTGATCATCTGTTATGGGGATCAAAAGTTTTAAGTCCTAAGAGGAACACTACTTGGACAAATCTCATGACCTAAAAAAACAATTACTTGGATAAGCCCCATGACTATCATGACGTACATGGACAGTATGTGACTTCCCATGGTACTATATAATACTCTAAACTCATATCAAATAAAGTATCATTCTCATCTTAATTGCCCCCTTTATCATGTTTTATATACTTCCCAGAAGAATATAATTGATAACTAAAAGATGGGGCCCTGCCTTGGGTACTTTGTTGTTGGTGCCCCCTATCATTACTCCAATGCCTCAGAATCTTGGTGTTTTTTCTGCAGATTCTGAAGCTGAGACAGTTACACCATCTCAATGTCCAGAGTTTTATGCTGAAGACACTTTAATACTTTCTCAGGCCATATACCTAGGACTCTTTTGGTTGGTTTTAATGATTTTTTTAAACCCCAGTGTTTCTTTTGGAAATTTTACCAAACAGTATTTGAAGCTTTGGTGGTGGTTAATCATCAAATCTATGTGGATTTGGGTGGTTATTCCACACCACCTGGAGTCTTCTTCTTATTATCTGTCTATTTCTGTCACAGGTTGGCACTCCTATTGGCTAGTCTAAGGGGATCCCTCAGAGAGCAAGGTTCAAACGCAGAATGCACCTTAAAGGCAGGGTTTACAGGTTTCTCTGAGGTTGAATCCCTTCTTGGCTCAAGCTCAAAAAATTGCAGGCTGGCAGCCCACAGGAGTTTGGGGTTCAAATACCAGGAATGTTATTCTGTTTTGTGAATCAATAATAAGTGAATGCCACTCGTGACAATAGCCCACCAGATGATGGGACTTAACTTCACTTGATAGGATAGGGCTTTTCTGGCCACAACCCATGGGCCAGCCACTGGCAAGGCAGAGTAATCAATCCTGTAAGTGCTAGGTAAAGCACGCCGAGGAGTTAACTACTCTGGTCAACAGCGCCAGAGTTGGGTGGAGCTGAGAAAGTTGGCTTGGGGGTCAGGGAGGCTCTGTTGAAACCAGGAAGGCAGAGGGGTTGTTGTACTTACAGTTGGATATGAGGGGTACACAGTAATCTCCTTGCCATTGCAGGCTAGGTGATATGGGTCTTTGGGAGTTTCTGGTCCAGTGCACCACATAAAATCCTCCAAAGTCTACAATCCTTGGTTGGGGTTGGGAGGGTACTCAGTAAAGTGCACAGTACCAAAGGGGGCTCAGGCGGGCGAAAGTAGTCCAGCGCTTCTGGGTCTCCAGCTGGGGCTTGGGCATAGATTTTGGGGCCCAAAACAGGCCCACAGCAGCAGGCACGGCAGGATTAATTTCTGCACCTGAATATTTGCTTTTCAAAGCAAATTCAGGTGCAGTCCTGCTGCCTGATGGCAGGATGCAGGTTCAATTCCCTCAGGGGGCTTCAAATTTGTTACTTTTGTAACAATGAGGGAGGTGAGACTTCTGCAACATCTGATTGGTTGATTCAAACAAATTTCAGCGGTGGAGGACATACATTGAAGTTGCTTAGATGACGTCACGGTTCAAAAAAAATTGGTGGCCAGCTGGTCAAGCGCTGCTTTCTTTAACCAATGTATACTGTGTGACTCTCTTATCCTAATTAATTAGTGTAAAACAGGGAAGGTCTGGATTTTCAAGGGCTATCTGTGCAACTCCAGCTTTGATCCATTTTTTGTCAATAACAACATTCAAATTGGTCAAAATTTTCAAGGGTTTGGCTGAGGATCTACATTGGTTTTCATCTTCCAAGGTCGCATTATCCCTTCTATTTGGCATTCTACCGTAAAATATTTAACCTAACATATTTCTTGATCAGGGCAACTATTGATATCATCCCTTAGAAATGATACTTCACATTGCCGCCAGGATTGTTCCATCTATGCTGTCCTAATATGATCACTTCTTCCCTACATACACCAAGCCAAAGATACTTTAAATCAGGGTCGCCTCCAGGCATCCTGCCATAAGGGTATAAACCATGTTTTCTTCTCCTCAATAAAGATAAACTTCCTGAGTATATTTTCTCTCTCATCTGTAGCTGTTGCCTGTAGCACAGTTATGACAATACCTTTATCCAAGTACAACTGGGGGTGACTGGAGCATGATCATGGCACCTCGTTTTGATCATAGTTTTGATTATCTTTTCGATTTTCGGACAGTCTTGTTTTTTGATAAAGATTTAATTCTAGTGTTTGGATGGGTTTCAACTTGGGTTTAGCCTTTTATGATAGCATATAAGTTGGTGATGAATACCATGGAACTGCTTTAAGCCTGATTTAATAAATCAAATGATTGATATTGAATTGAATGAGATAAAGCATTTTAAAGATGGCAGGGTTCGGTCAGTAGAGACGAAATCGGAATTGCTGTGGTGAAGGCAAAACAGATGGCAGCTTAAAAAGGTGTATATGGAGTGGGTTTATTCTGGTTGGTGGGAATTTGGGAGCTGGGCTTGTGTAGATGTGATGCCTTTGTTTTATAGCGATGTTGTTGTCAATCCAGTTAGATCGCAGGTGGGACTGCACATTTTTGCACTTAGGCTCCCTCGATGGATCATTCGAGCCAAATCTGAGGGTTCCGTAGGTATCGCTATTTAGCACCTCTTGCTTTGTTTAGAGCTCCAACCTTCCCTATATCTTTCTTGAACTTCACGTTCGCTCCTCTCTTCCTCTCATTCCATAATGGCTAAATCTTCGCTGGATTCCTCTTCTTATATTGCTACCCACCCAGAAAAGGGATCTTCTAAACAGAGACTAACCAAAACCGCTCTTCCTGACCAACCTGGTACACATGCTTTGTATTACAAAGAGCGTTATAAACAAGCCAAGGCATTATTGAGAGTTGCTGCCAAGGTTGGTGTTATTGCAATGAATGCTACTTACCACTTTTTTAGCAGAACTTAAAGGCTGAAGAAGAGCTTGCGAATGCCAAGTCGGAGATCCTACAGCTGCAAAAGCAGCAAAAGTATTTGACTACTTGGATTTATTTATTTACTTATTTTAGTGAGTTCCTCAATCAATTAGTAAAAAATTCATCTGATCAGGAAGGGTCTGAAGTTGCTACTACTTCTGGACCAGTTACAACCCCCTCTGTTAGCCGAAAACGCTCTTTTAAACCCTATGATTTCCTTCCCAGAGCTGCCTTGTCTGGCACTCCTTCCAAGAAAACCAAACAGATGTCCTCTGTCGTGGAACCTTCAAACTCAAAGCTTAAAAAGCCTCGCCAGAAAAGAGATCTCGAAAAGGCTCGTCGTGTTCAGTCTGTCCCTCTTAATGCCGATGGTTCCTTCACTCTGCCTACTCAAGTCAGCATTTTTACCGTTATAAGCCTTGGCAAAATTGACCATGAAAGACCCTCTTTTCATTCCTATCGATATATTATGCCTATTGGATATAAGGTGCTTAGATATTACAGGAGTACTATAAACCCAACTGCACAGACATGCTATACTTCATCTATTTTAGACGGTAACTCTGGACCGAAATTTCAAGTAGTTGCAGAAGATCGTCCCAACGAGCCTTTTCTGAGTGACACCCCTTCTGGGGCTTGGACCCAAATCCTTAAGCAAGCTAGCAAGGTCCGCAATCTCCAGGTCGCCAATTCAGGCTCGGGTCCCGAATACTATGGCCTAGCCCATCCAACAATTGCTTACATGATCCAGTCCCTCCCCAACGCCAGGCTATGTTCGAACTATCACTGGCAAAACTTTGATATACTCCCTCTTAATTCTACCCAAAATAGATCCTCAGCTGCCCCACCCCTACCTGAACTTCCCGAAGATGCAGTGGCTGACCAAAAGGATGCTTCTCCCACCTCAACTAATCTGAGCACTACTTCCAAGCTTGGACAATCTTGTGATGGGCTTGGAAGTTCTGATCATGAAAAAGAAAGCTCCCCAAGTAGGACTCCGCATAGCAATTAGCACTCCTAACTTTTATAGACTTCTTAATTTGCAGTGTCAATTGCTGAAAATAACTTTTTTAAGCCTATTCTTTTCCAACAGTTTCAAATTGACTTATTAACACAGCAAATAAATACTTTAAATACACATGTAGGCAATCATAATATTCACTACATAATTAACACGTCTAATGTAATGATATTAAATTTAAAAAGATTATTCTTATTGCACATAATTAGTTAACATTCCTTCAGCATTAATTATTCTATTTTTCCTTGACAGTTCCACGGGACAAGTTTCCTTCATATTAAAGAAAAGTAACTTTGCCTAGTCAATTTTTTCTTTGATAAATTTAATTTTAATAAAGTTTAATAAAAAATTGCAACCAAAGCTTGAATAAGACATAAGTTATTGCATTATAATAAAAAATCAAAGTTCGTAAAATAACTTATTTAAGCCAGCCAAGCTAGACGGCATTTATTTCAACCATCTAAACATAAAATAAATGTTGGCAGGTATTCCATGTGGATATTCAAGCGCTGTATCTGGTGTACATCATTTTGCCTGTCTTTATTTAGGTTTCACAGCTGTGAGGATAAAAATAAGCCATCCTAATACAAAATAGTAGCCTGAAATGCAATCTAAGTATTGGTATAAAATATGCACTCAATTAACAGGATCCTAGGGCATTAATAGTTGAAATGACTTGACCCTATAACAAACCCCTCAAATACCCACATAGACTACTTGGTTCATGGTATAGCATCTTAAAGCACATATCAAATAGTTTCAATCTCCTTCATATTTGACTATATTTACTATAAAATCCAGTGGCAAAAATATCCAGTCATGGTGTTGGAACTCAACCCAGGAAAGAGTCACAACAGCAATCCAGTCCAAGAACAAAATCACTTAGCATATGAATAAATTAGAGAGTGTTATTATGGTTACAGATTACCCTAATGAGCTATATAACCAGAAGGGAAAACATAAGCCCAATGTTCTGATTGTCTTTTTTGGCATTAAATCAGGAAATTACCAGAAAGTTAGTTATATAAGTTCAAATATGCACATTTGAAAACATAAAGTACCAATTTAGATATAAACCCTTTAAATAGGATAATTGGGAGTAGTGAATGCTAATTTAATGACCCTATACAGATGATATAAGCCACATAAAGCCAGCTGTTTATTTTAAATCAATTTGAATTACATTTCATTTTAAAGTTACCATGGAAGACATCCACCCACAAAGCAGCAATACAGTAAGTGTGTCATGGCAAGGATATTTCTGTGAGCCAACCAACAGGGTGATCACAGCCCAAGTGGCCAATCAAGAAATTACCAGGGAGGCAACAAGCAACTATAAGTTTCTGAAGATGCAGCACCAGCCCAGTGCATCTAGGCTGAAAATAATTATAATATCAAAACCCAGTGCGCTTAAACTATCCAGGAAGGCTACTGTTGTAAATGTGCTGTTTTAGCAGAGTTAGATGGGAAAAAATATTTAGAAGATATATAATAATCTTTATTGTGAGATAGTGATTATATAGTTCATGTGAATCAAGGATAACTGGAACATGATTGGTGATCACGCGGCTGGATGGGAGAAGGGGGTGGTTTGATCCTGATAATGAGTCAAGCGTCAAAATAAGGTATCCACCATAAAGGGTCATCATCTGTTCATGTTGTTGGATTTGGTAATTTGAGTTGACTTCCTAGTCTGGCTTTGAGTGACCGGATAATTGGATTGCGGGTCACAAACCCGCTTGGTTGGAACCTTGCTGGTGGGTCGAGCCTGCGGTTTTAACACCCCCCCCCCCGACTGAAGGTCAGCCTCCTCTGGGGGCAGGTCATCAGGAGCCCGGGCGCCGTATTGAACTAGTTGCTGTTCTGTGGTGGGCAGGGCAGTTTCTCGTTGTTTCTGTCTCGCTTTGCAGGGTTGTAGGCAATCATGGTGTAGGGTCTTGTCTTGCTTACGTTTTCCAAGCCCTTGCACAAGGTAAATATTATTGTTGTTTACCTTCAGAATGATTGCTGGCCCCACTTTCTCAGGTTGTAGCTTGCTCTTGTCAACATTCATGACCCAAACTTTGCCCCCAACTTCATGTCTATTGCGGATTGGAACAAAGGTTTTTTGTAGACGTTCATTCTCCTTCACTGTTTGTCTGCTGTTAGCTCTTACAATGTTAGGGTCTGAGCGTGGAGGGACTTCACTTGGAATTTTCAGTTTAGGTCCTGTCAATGCTTGAATGATATTTGGCTGTGTTCCGTATACCTGTTCAAACAGACTTTTTCTGGTGGATCTGTTCACTCAGGTTTGACACACAAGTAGTGCAGTCAATAGCTGCTTATACCAGTCTTCAGGTCTCCCAGCGGTGAGCTTGGCCAAGGCTTGCACAAGACTGCCATTAAGCCGCTCCACACGTCCATTGGCCTGAGGATGGTAAGGTGTTGTCACCGTGTGCTGGACCCCATTCTTGGTGAGGTATACATTGGTGTCTTCAGAGGTCAATTCCTTGCCTCCATCGGTAATCAGGAGTTCTGGCTTTCCGAACTTGCTGATTATCTCCTTGCCAATAAATTGTTGAACATTATTGCCGGTGTGTGCCTTCACCGTTTGGGCTACTGGCCATCTCATAGCAAAGTCAATGGCGGTGATGATATATTTCTTGTCATTGTGTTTTCCTAGCATGGGGCCAACAATGTCAAGAGCCCATACTTTGAAAGGTAGTTGTGTGTGGATGGGAAGTACTGACTTTGGCGGGGTTTTGCTTTTGGAAAACTTTTTGCACACCTCATGTTGGTCTAGAACTTCTTGAACATTGCAATATAAGGTTGGCCACCAGGCCTTGTGCTTAAGGAACTCATATAGGTTTTGGCTCTTGGTATGTCCAAGGTCTCTGTGATAGTGTAGGATGGTGTCAACTTGCTGATGTGTGGGAATATAGGGAATGGTTGTGCCGTCAGACATTTTTCTATGTAGGGTCCCATATACGTCAGCAAATAGGTGCTCATTATTGATGACTGTTTTCTTTGTTATGTCGGTTGTGCCGGGAGGAAACCTTTGTCCTTTGTTTGTAGTACTAAGAGAGGCCAGTCTGGGTTGAGCCCATTCTCTTCTCTTGAAGCACAAGAAATACAGGCGGGACAGGGCGTATGCCATGGAGAGCTTGGCCCCAGGTTTGTACTGGATGAGCATGTTAAATTTCTCCAATAGCTCCATCCACTGGGCTTGGAGGAGCAAGAGATTTGCTTGCGTTTTGAAATAGATGAGCGACTTGTGGTCAGTTAATGCTGTGAATTATTCTTGCCGTTCTAGGTAACAGCACCATTTGACTAGACAGTGCACAATAGCCAACAGTTATTTGTCGTGGATAGGGTATCAACACTTGCCATCTGTCAATTTTTGCTATTCATAAGCTACAGGAAGGAAGTCACCGTCATTATTTTTGATTTATAGTACTTCCCCAATGGATGCATCTGAGGTGTTGGTTTCCATTTGGTATTCCCCATCACGTTTAGGGTATTGTAGGATAGGAGCTGTTGTGAGTTTCTCCTTGAGACGTCTAAAACAAAGGTCACGGTGGGGGGTCCACACAAACTTGGACTTGGCTCCTGTTATGGCGGATAAGGGAGCAGTCAAAACGCCACAGTCAGGTATTAAGCGTTGTACATAGGCCACCATTCCTAAGAAGGTACAGAGTTCCAACTTATCCTTGGGTGGCAGCATCTTGCAGATGGCCTGTATCTTTTGACTTTCGGGTTTGATGCCGTCCTTTGAGACTATGTGTCCCAGGAAGGGTATTTGCTCACAAAAGAACTGGCACTTGGAGGGCTTGGCCAAAAGTTTGTGTTGTGCCAAGGTAGCAAAGACTTCCTTGAGGTCTTTGTGGTGTTGTTCCACCAAGGGGCTGTAGACAATAATGTCGTCTAGGTACACTAGGGCGTGCTTGCCTATGTGGGGTGCAAATACTTCATTCATGAAGGTTACAAAGGTGGACGGGGCATTGGTCATGCCAAAGTTGAGCACCACACATTTGTAGGAGCTGTATTTAGTGTGGTTGGCTGTTTTGGGGATGTCTTCCTCCTTAATGCAAATCTGGTTGTAGCCTGCTGTCAGATCAATCTTGGAGAAGACTGTGGCTCCTCCCAAGGCATCAAAGAGGTTGTCAATCAGTGGTAGTGGGTAACAATTCTTAATGGTAACTTCATTTAGGGCTTGGTAGTCTGTGACCAGATGTAAGGTACTGTCCTTCTTAGCCACAAAGAGTACAGCAGCTGTAAAGTTCTGTGGCCCACCTTTGGCCCTGGATTGGGATGTATTTCCCAGAACATCAAAAAAAGTGGCCCATGTGCAGGCAAAACCCCTCCAAAACCTGGAGGACTTGGCCCACACAGTGGATGAACGCTTTGTGTTGGCTTTCCCAGCTGAAGTTCCCATTTCTCTTTTGGAGCCCCCTCCAACTGCAGAGGAGACATTAATTCAGCTAGATTGTTTGTTGTCCTGGTGTTGCCTGGTCCTGAAACAACTAGAAGACCAACAGAAAAATGCAGGCTGCATAGAGCCTGCAAAGCCTAGCCTGCAGCCTGGGGAAATTGGGTATCAAATCCCACAATCAGTGGCGTCCCAGGCTGCCAATTCCTCCAGCCCAGAAGTCCCTCGGCCCAAAATAATTGGGTTCCAGAGCTCTCCAGTGGAGACGTCAGAGGAAGGCATTAGGGGAAATGCGCACCCTGAGTCCTCAGAAGGCTCCTAGCCAATTGAGGGACTGAGTTTACATCTGGAACCACAGCCCCTATTTTTCTTGGTCTCAAACCAAGATAAGATGGGCCAGTAGTCTTTAATAGGCTCCCCTTTAGATTGCACTCCAATAGCCCCTTTCATAACCCCCCCCCCGTCCTATCACCCCCCTTTTGCATAAAATGGAAGCATGGACTGTCAGGTCCCTTGCTTACCAATTCCAATTATTGAATAAACTCCTGAATTTGCAAATCCTTTTATAGTTTTTGAAGTTTGTTAAATAATATAGGAAATTTTCTTAATTCCCGTTGTTGTCCCCGCCTTCTGCTTTCCCTGGCCCACCTGCCTGACTGCCCGTCGTTTTTTGTTGGGAGTTGTTCCAAAAATATTAATTTGGACCATTCCCTACTATTTACCCATGCACTTGGTCCGTCTGCCCAGAAGTTTTAGCAAAAAAAGGTACCCCGCTGAAATCATGTTGTCTCCTTGGTACAAGATGGCTATGTGGATACTGGTGCCTATTTCTCTGTTGTTCTGGTCCTCCAACCCTGTCTTTTGGAGTAAACTTTCCTTGATTTCCCAATCTTCTGAGTATATTCCTGGTTTGTTTGTAAATGTAATTGGACATCTCACCCAGGTTCCCACCAACTCAGTATCCTATGGTTTTTCCCCTTGGTTGTCTTCTTATTTTGAAGGATTATTGCCCCCTTTAGAATCTGACACTATTGAAACTCCTTCTTCCAATTTAGACAATCCTTCCCTTGAAGAAGTTTCAGCTTCCCTCCTACCTACCTTGCACCAAATCCCTGAGTCAGATGCAGAGGTCCCTCCCACTTGGGATTGCTCTCTGTGGTTACTTACTGGAGCCTTGGTCATGGCTTTGGATGCATACTTCCCTCCCCTTTCACATCTGGTCTCCTTTGGGAGGCCCCTTTGAGAAGCTATCCCAGTCTTGCACTGGATGGCATCCTGGTGGTTGGTCCCACCAGGATGGGAGCCAGGCTCTGTTAGTCTAGCCCCCCTATCTTACATAATTGATAAGCAGATTAATTTAGCTTTTGAAGCCTTTTGCAACTGGTTGCGCTCCCTTGTGCTTGCTCTGATTTGTGCCAGTGTGTTTCCCTGATTTCTGGGGGCCTTACTGTCCTTGCTACTGCGTCCCTTCTGTCCACCTTGAAGAAGTGGGCCTCAGAACACGCTAGGAGTACATCCACAGCTTCATCTGTTACCTCTGCTATCAACGTAACGTTGGTGAGTCCATACACCTCCCCACCCACAGCAGCTGTCAAGGAAAAAGTCCTCAACGCTTTGGGTGAGCTCCAGCTGCAACTATCAGCAGATCTTTCCCCCTCAGATATTCCCATCACAGATGCTCAACGCTCAGTTGCTCTCCTGGATGCCTTAGATGTAGATGCGCGTCTTTGGGTAAGAACCCTCTTACACCAGAGTCAGGAAGTTGGGAACTCCTCCTCCCTTCTTACTTTGGTGGCTGCAGCAGTAGCAGCCCCAGGATCCAAGTCTACTGCTATCTTTAAGATGCTCCAATCAAAAGAGTTGGCACCAGACCTGGCATCTCACATTGAGGCTTTTGCTGTGAAAGCAGCTTCCTTTGGTCTCCCTGTAGAGGTAGCAGCTGCTATGTTCCGCCACTCATTGAACCCTGCTTCATCCTCAAAAGGGGCTTGGGATCCTGCTCCTGGCTCATTAAAAAAAGCATTTGGTCTTGCTTGCTGCCTGAGCGCCCTTCCTGCCTACACCCCCAAGCAAGGCATCATGACCTCCTTTCCCATGGTCAAGAACTCCCCTGCCAAAGCCCCTCAGAAACCGCCCAAGCCTCAGGGTGGGATAAGTGTCTTGTGTTCTAATTGGCCCACCACTTCTGGGTCAGTCCCTGAATTTTCAGCGTCTGCCAACATCCCTGATGTTGCCTCAGGAGAGCCTTCTGGCTCTATCTTGAGTATGCAGAATAAATAGAATTTGTCATATTTCCTTTTAAATGCAACCTTCTATACACACACCAGAAAGACCAAAGTCACTGTACTAATAGACACTGGTGCAGCAGGTAACTTCATGAACTGCACCTTAGCAAGATCTATGGACCTCACCTGCCTTGGCCCCAAAGAATTGTTGGGCTCAAGTAAGGTACCAGTTACGGCACATCCTGTTTCTAAAACCCTTAGTTACTGTACTGATAGCCATGTATTTGTTAGCAGATTCTTGGCTATGGATGATCTACTATTTCCTGTCATCCTTGGAGTGGGTTAGTGGCGCTAGCATCAGGTTCACATTGATGGACCTGCAAATGAGCTACACTTCTCCTTAGACAATTCCACTGGTGTTCTGTCCTTGCTAAAACCTGGAGTAGAGCCCCCTAAGAGTTGCTTGTCCTTAAAAGCTTCTCCAGAGGTACCTTTCTCAGTGTTGATCCCAGGAATCCTGGCACCGTACCAAGATGCTTTTGATCTGTCTCTTGCTACTGCACTCCCCCAAAACACTCATCATGATGTGACCTTTTGGACTACTGTAGACCTGGTGAAGATTGATGCGCCCAGTTACCCACTCAGTGAGCGTGAGGACAAAGCATTAGGTGTCTGGCTAGACAACATACTGGTCAAAGGGTGACTAGTTAAGAAGCCTTCATCTGTGAGTTCACCAGTAGTGTTTGCAGAAAAATCAGACAGAACCCTGCGTCCTTGTGTGAATTACACTCTCTTGAACAATGTGACTGCTCCAGATTATTATCTCCTTCCTCTAGAAGCCTCTATTGCCCAATCCATTGCCAAGTCTAGGGTTTTTTCCAAGTTAGATCTTGTCAACGCCTTTAATCAGGTTTGGGTGGCAGAAAAAGATGAGTGGCTTACAGCTATCAAAACCTGACGTGGTTGCTTCTAATTCAAAGTAATGCCATTTGGGTTGAAAAATACGCCCGCCATCTTCCAGTGGGTCATTGAGGAAGCTTTGGGAGACTTGCGCTTCTCTTGTGCAGTTGCATATATTGATAATATTCTGATTTATTCACCAAATGCTGAGGCACATGCCTGAGATCTGGTTGCTGTGGTGAAAGCCATCCAAAAACAAACCTGTTCATCAAACCCAGCAAGTGTGAGTTTTTCAAATCAGAAGTCACTTTCCTGGGGAATTTGGTTCTAAAAGATGATCATGTGGTGTCTCCTGATAAGGCCCTTGCTTTGCGTGAATGGGCCACCCCACAGAACCAGAAGGAGTTAAGATGCTTCTTGGGTACTGTCATATTCCTCAAGAAGTTCTCGCCCGCTATCTTGGAACTGGCAGCCCCCCTTCACCCCTTGGCTGGGAAAAACACACCTTTTATCTGGACACCCCAGTGTCAGCAGGCGTTTGAGGCTGTCAAAAGGGTCTTTGTGTCTATAAAAGTTCTTTGCCATGCCAACACATCTAAGCCATTTATTATGGCTTGTGATGCTTTCAATGTGGCCATTGGGGCAGTCCTCCTTCAGGACCATGATGGGTATGAACTCCCAGTTACATACTATTCTCGGAAGTTTGCTTCCAATGAGCAATCCTGGGCCATCCTTGACAAAGAACTTCAAGCTGTGGTGGACTCTATTACCCATTGGCGTCACCATCTCCAAGGAGCCAACCCCAAGTTTGTAGTACATATCACAAGGCATTATGCTATTTCCAAAAAACCCAGAAGTTGCTCCCTCATCAGGCTAGGGTTATGCAGACTCTCTCAGCTTATAAGTTCAAGTATGAGTTTGTCTCAGGTTCTCTCAACATTCTCCCTGAACTGCTAGCTGTAACCCATCAATGTTCCCATCCAATGCTGAGGACAATCCCCAGATCACTCTCATTCCCACATTGTCAGTTCTGTTGCCCACACTGGGACTTCTGGCCCTATTGGTTCCGGTTCCAGAGTTCCCATTAGTCTTGCCGGGGTCTCTCCTTCATGATGTTATATCCACCCAGTACACATTGCCAGATGGTCAGGTGATACTGTCTAAACTTTCCCCAGAACACCCATTATTGGGCCCTTATATTCTAAAGGAAAGGATAGTTTACCAAAACAACCGGGTATGGGTTCCCAAATCCTTGAGGGAATGTATCCTGACAGAACATAACAACTCTCTGCTTTTTGGACATCCTGGCTCATCCAAGTTGTTGAACCTGATCTGACGCACATACAGCTGGCCAGGAATCACAAAAGAGATTACCTCTTGGATCAAGAAATGTGTAACCTGTGCCCATTCCAAGCCAGATCACTCAGGAAACAATGGCCTTCTATACCCCCTGCAACAATCACAAGGTCCTTGGTCCTCCATTTCAGTAGACTTTGTGGTAGAATTGCCTCCATCAAATGGTTATGATTCCATAATGTTTGTGGTAGATTGATTTACCAAGTATGCTGTGTTCATTCCTTGTCTCACTACTCTTAACTCCCTGGGGATAGCCAATTTTTTGTGAAGCACATCTTTACCAACTTTGGGTTGCCTCAGGAGATAATTAGTGACAGAGGTCCTCAGTTCACCTCCAGGTTCTGGGAGGACTTACTACATATACTGAACAACAAACCATGCTGCTCAACAGCATATCACCCACAATCAGATGGACAGACAGAAAGAGTTAACCAGACTATGGAGCAGCACTTGAGATGCTATGCAAATGCGGCAATGGACTCTTGGTCAGACAATTTGCCTCTTGCACAGTTTGCATATAACAACTCAGTACACTCCTCAACAGGTACCTTCCTCTTTCAGGCTACCCTTGGATTCTCCCCATCCCTGGTTATTGGTCCCATCTTGCAGGCTTGTGTTCCCGCTGTGGCAGACATGGCTGAACACCTCAAGGCCACTCACATCAGGGTACAGAACTCCTTGTTCAAATCCATACAAGCTTACAAAAGGGCGTCTGACAAGAATAGGCGTCCTGCCCCAAACTACCCTGTAGGATCACTTGTTATGCTAGATGATACCAACATTTGGATGAAAGTTCTGGCCCACAAGTTTGCTTCAAAACAGTTGGGTCTGTTCAAGGTATTGGAAGACAAGGGCAATGGGGCATATGTGCTGGATCTTCCACCCTTGTACCACATTCATACTACTTTCAATGCATGTTGCTTATCCCCCTTTGAAGGACCGCTACCTTCCAACACAGGGCCTAAAGAGGTTGAAGGGATTCCTGAATATGAGGTAGAGGAAATAATAGCCTCCATAGGGTTAGGAAGTCTCTCCAGTACTGTGTATCATGGAAAGGATAACCAGCGTACAACAATAGCTGGTTAAGCTCCAAAGATTGTGCAAATTGTCAAGAGCTGGTATTAGAGTTTCACCATAAGAATCCTGAACCCTAGGTCCACCCCATGATCTATTTGCCTTAAAGATTCCTAAGGCCCACAAAAACTTCTCCCTGGCTGACCATTCCCAAGGAGGCCTCCACCCCCAACAAGAAGGAAAGAATAATGTAAAGTTCTGTAGCCCACCTTTGGCCCTGGATTGGGATGTATTTCCCAGACCATCAAAAAAAGTGGCCTGCATGCAAGCAAAACCCCTCCAAAACCTGGAGGACTTGGCCCACACAGTGGATGAACGCTTTGTGTTGGCTTTCCCAGCTGAAGTTCACATTTCTCTTTTGGAGCCCCCTCCAACTGCGGAGGAGACATTAATTCAGCTAGATTGTTTGTTGTCCTGGTGTTGCCTGGTCCTGAAACAACTAGAAGACCAACAGAAAAATGCAGGCTGCATGGAGCCTGCAAAGCCTAACCTGCAGCCTGGGGAAATTGGGTATCAAATCCCACAATCAGTGGCGTCCCAGGCTGCCAATTCCTCCAGCCCAGAAGTCCCTCAGCCCAAAATAATTGGGTTCCAGAGCTCTCTGGTGGAGACGTCAGAGGAAGGCATTAGGGGAAATGCGCACCCTGAGTCCTCAGAAGGCTCCTAGCCAATTGAGGGACTGAGTTTATATCCGGATCTGCAGACCCTATTTTTCTTGATCTCAAACCAAGATAAGATTGGCCAGTAGTCTTTAATAGGCTCTCCTTTAGATTGCACTCCAATAGCCCCTTTCATAACCCCCTCCCCATCCTATCACCCCCCCTTTTGCATAAAATGGAAGCATGGGCTGTCAGGTCCCTTGCTTACCAATTCCAATTGTTGAATAAACTCCTGACTTTGAAAATCCTTTTGTAGTTTTTGAAGTTTGTTAAATAATATAGGAAATTGTCTCAATTCCTGTTGTTGTCCCTGCCTCCCGCTTTCCCTGGCCTGCCTGCCTGCCCATTGTTTTTTGTTGGGAGTTGTTCCAAAAATATTAATTTGGACCATCCCCTACTATTTACCTGTGCACTTGGTCCGTCTGCCTGGAAGTTTTAGCAAAAAAGGTACCCCGCTGAAATCATGTTGTCTCCTTGGTACAAGATGGCTATGTGGATACTGGTGCCTATTTCTCTGTTGTTCTGGTCCTCCAACCCTGTCTTTTGGAGTAAACTTTCCTTGATTTCCCAATCTTCTGAGTATATTCCTGGTTTGTTTGTAAATGTAATTGGACATCTCACCCAGGTTCCCACCAACTCAGTATCCTATGGTTTTTCCCCTTGGTTGTCTTCTTATTTTGAAGGATTATTGCCCCCTTTAGAATCTGACACTATTGAAACTCCTTCTTCCAATTTAGACAATCCTTCCCTTGCAGAAGTTTCAGCTTCCCTCCTACCTACCTTGCACCAAATCCCTGAGTCAGATGCAGAGGTCCCTCCCACTTGGGATTGCTCTCTGTGGTTACTTACTGGAGCCTTGGTCATGGCTTTGGATGCATACTTCCCTCCCCTTTCACATCTGGTCTCCTTTGGGAGGCCCCTTTGAGCAGCTATCCCAGTCTTGCACTGGATGGCATCCTGGTGGCTAGTCCTGCCAGGATGGGATCCAGGCTCTGTTAGTCTAGCCCCCCTCTCTTACAGTAACTCCAAAGGGAGACTGTGAGGGGCGGATAAGACCTTTTTCCAATGCCTCCTTGAGGTAGGTGTGTAAGGTGTTGTCTTCATTTGGGGTCAGCCTGTAGATAGGGCGCGCCTTGGGTACAGTCCCCTTGAGTTGGATGGAGTGCTGAATATGCTTCTCAGGGGGCAGCCCGGGCAGCGCTTCCTTGAAGTTTTCTGGATGGCAGTCCACAATTTTGAAGTCTTGAGGCATGGAGGTATCCTGGTGCTCTTTGAAATGTATGATCTTTTACTGGCAGGAGTCCCAATCAATTGCCTTCAGGTTTTTCTTCTTGTCCTGGGTCTCTGTGATGCGCATAAAGACATGGTTGCGTAGAAGTTGGTCCACAGAGTCAGGGTAGATCTGGTGGTTGACACCTTCACGCTTGATGGTCAACACTGAGGTTGCCCAGTCTATGTGAGGATTGTTCTTTTTCAGCCAGTCTAGTCCCAGCACAATGTCAAACTTTGGGAAGTCAATGACAGGACCTTGAATGGTGGAGTGGAGGTTCTCAAGCATGACAGAGAAGGGGGCAGTTTCCTTTGTCACGGCAATGTGGTGTTTGTCAGCCAGGACCACATTTTTAATCTGCAAAGGATAAGTGGCCAGCTTGAACTTATCCACAAAGCTACTGTTGACCAGGGTTTGGTCTGCGCCCAAATCCAGGAGTGCTGAGCCTGTGTAACTGCAAAATCGGAAATGATAGGACATTAATTTATTGGTATGTCTGACAATGGTGTACAGTACTGGGTCCTCTGAGGGCACTTGGATCATTGGGCATTAGTCCACGTCCTCAGGTTGGTACTCATCATTGGGCAAGTCAGGAGTCATGCAGGGAGAGCTTGGCTTGCTTAATGCTCTCCCCGGGCTTTTCCCTCATCTTGGTTACCTTGTGTGGCGGTGATACGGAAATGGGTCCAGTTTGACTGGCCATTGTTTCCATTTCCCTGTCCATTTGAACTGTGGTTTTGTGGTTGGCTTTGTTCCCATTGCCTCCCAGAGGTGGTCAAGAGGAGCGTCTGCCTGGATGGGAATCTTTTGGTCTTTCTTGTTTCCCAGTTTGTGCCTTATGAAGTGTGTTAGTGGTTTGTTCCACTTTCTCTGCTTCACAGTACAAGCTTTGCAGGTTGGTCACCTGGTCCAGGTTCATATGACTCATCACATGCAACTTGAGGGCGTTGTAGTACATGAGGTGTGTGGCTGGGGTGTCAAAGGCCATGTCAGATGGTGCACAAAGTTGGAGTTCCTTGTAGGCGCAGGTGAGTTCCTTCACAGTGCCTGTTTGGGTCAGGTTCTTTACTTGGCGTATGATCATGAGTGCTGTATCTTTAAGCACAAATCTTGTCAGGAAGTCTGGCTTAAAGGTATCCCAGTTCTTGTTGGTGTGCTCTTTGTGCCACTTGTTGCACCAGGTGCCAGTGTCATGGGTCAGGCAAATGGAAATTTCTGCAATCCAAAACTGCTGTGGGCATTCCATCTGAGCCAGCTTGCTCTAGGCGGACTGGATCCATGCGGCAGCGTTGTTGTCGTTGGCCCTGGCAAAAGGTTCCAAGGCGGCGCTCCATAGTCTTTGAGCTACATAGGCAGGCATGGTGTTTTTGTCAGCTGGTTGCGGCATCAAGGGGGAGCCTGAAAGAAATCTTGTGCAGACATGGCGTTGAAGGCGGGTAGCAGGATCACTGTGTTCTGGTACAGGACAAAACCATTGGGTATGGCAGTATCAGGGGTGTACAGAGTCCAGTCAGGCAGTAGGACAGACAATTCTGCCAAGGATTTTTTTGGCTGCGGCATGTGCAGGCAACAGGCGGAATTTTTCAAGATAAGGTAGGATGGAGAACCTATCTGTTCTACCAATGTTGTAACTGTGCTGTTTTAGCAGAGTTACACAGGGAAAAATATTTAGAAGATAGATAATAATCTTTATTGTGAGATAGTGATTATATAGCTGATGTGAATCAAGAATAACAGGAACATAATTGGCAATCACACAGCTGGATGGGAGAAGGGGGTGGCTTGATCCTGATAACAAGTCAAGTGCCAAAACAAGGTATCCACTGTAAAGGATCATCATCTGTTCATGTTGTTGAATTTAGTAATTTGACTTGACTTCCTAGTCCGGCTTCAAGTGACTGGATAGTTGTATTGCGGGTCACAAACCCGCTTGGTTGGAACCTTGCTGGTGGGTCAAGCCTGTGGTTTTGACACTACCAAAGTTAGCACTTCCAGAGCAGGTAACAACAGTAAGTTATAATGTACTTTAGTATATCCAACTGTATATTGGCAAGATACAGTTGCTGTGTTAGGGTTATCTCTACCATAATCCTAACTCTTTTATTTCATAAGTAACATATTAAAATCACATCATAACACAGTGAGAACTATCCCAGAAGAGCCATCAACTTAGAAACCCTCCACAATGATTTCATAAATTCAACAAGTATATCAAACAACAAGACAAACAAATAAAAGGCTATTTCTGATATTGGAAACTTAATCAACACAAAATGTAATAAAAATGACCTGAAATCCTCCAAAACAAATTTATCAGGTCATAAAATGTCAAATTATCAAAAGATACCCAAAAATTCATCAAACAGCAATAACAATATCAGAAACATAGACTCATTTGAGAAAGTAAATGATTTTGATATTATAAAGACCCATACAACTAAAGAAACAACCAAAAGCCCAAAAAACACCCTGAAATCATATATGAACTCATAAAAGCCCAATTAGTAGCAACCAAGGACCTAATCTCAGACACACAGCTTTGAAACCTACTCATGTACAACCAATCCCAGTCTGAGACCCAAACCAAACAGGCACCTAATACTCAGGAGCCAAACTTGATATAAGTTAAAAATAACCTGGCATATTACCAAGCACCATGGACCCTAGTTCCATGTACTTAAGGTGCAACCACCCACAAAACAACTCACATTAAGCCATTAAATTATGTTACTACCTTATCTCCACCTGGGGTCTCCAAATTTCTTGCTACTATCCTCAGCTCCATAAATAATCAATATTAAGGGTAGCATCATTCCATAATTGAGATAAAATCCCAAATATTTCTGTGATTATGAATTATTAGTATTTAAGAGTTAAAGATAAAGTAATCTCCTATTATCCAGTCTGGTACCTACCTCATCAGGAACATGAGAAAATACATTATTATTTTTCCTCATGGGGATCCAGTTACAAAACCCAACAATTAATCCCAAGACTACTACTATGATTCATCCAACCCTACAAAAAATCAAGATCCCCTACTTCCAAATCCCAAGCCTTGATACTTATTCTGAAGCCTTCTGTCAGGGCTGGAAGCTGGATTAATTAGAGCAAGGCCACTAAGAATTTTAGCCTTAAGACTATCCTCAAGTAACTCAAGCTTATCCAGACAGGAAAGGACAAGTAAAAAAGATAAAAGTTGATCAAAAAGATTTGAATAAACCAGATTTATTTGAGGAGCCAAGAAGGATAATGTTGGAATATGAGAGTAGAGAGAGAATAGGAGAATTCATACATTTAGTGTTTGAAGTTGAGAGGAAGCAGGGGGAATTAAGCGGAAATTGTGTTGGAAGGCAAGTATTGCAGTTGTAAATGGTGCGTATTATAGCTTAGTTCAAATTCTCTTGTTTCAGGCTTTCAGAAATGTGTTCAAGCATCAATATTAGTCCACTAGATCATGAGATACAAAATAAACAAGTGGAGATCTTCATACATTTGAAAATCAGGTTTTTACATGAATTGGGAGACTTGGAATTGTGTAATTAAATCATAATTGATATAAAAGCTATGTTTAAAAAGCTTTGGATTCAATTCAACAGTTTAAGCATATTGATTAAGCCCAGAACAAAAAGCAATTTCATGTCAGGAGTATCCTGACGCCTTCTTGCCAAGATTCACTTCCTGTCAATACCTTCTAGAGTACATGAAAAGCTCGTTCAGAATATTCAACCCATGCATCAAGTTTTCCTGGCTTATGGCAATTTTATGTCTAATCATCTTTCAGTTTTCTAGATTCTTGTTTGGTAAATTACTGTCTATCTTATTTCCAGCTACTCTCACATTTATGGGGCTTACATTATCAAAGCCTCATCTAGAAGTTACATTCAGTGCTTGATTCTAGATAGGAGCCATATCTAATCAATGACAACAAAACAATGTTAAATATCCCTGTTACTAAATAAGATTAAAGAGGCAATATGTGCTGAAAAAGGTCCTATACTTTTATAATAAAGTACCTAAGTCCTGTGTACCAGCCAGTAAACAGAAGACAGGGTCTGCTACCAAAAAGAAGAGCATCATGTCTTTTGTACCCGGCATGAAGCGCTGGATCTTTATCAAGTTGATCCAAGTTGCTGGGGACTATTAGGAGAAAATATAAACTGTCACTGTTACTGAAAATTTGATCAAAACTATGTACAGTTGATTCCCTAATACCTGATTAATTCCCCTAATTGAAAATTCCAAGCACCTATTCACATTACTCAAAAATAACACAAATGAACCATTCACTAGGGAATTAATCAAAACTTTCACGCTGAGCTAGAAAATATACAGCTGTGGCCAAATTAACTTTTTGTATGATAACTTCAATTTTTTATATACATGATTTTCAAAATCCAGCTATCCTTGAAGAAGCTTAGAGAATTTTCATATAACCACAATGGTACATATAATATTAAGATAGATGGAAAAATTTGAGACCTGCTTACATTTGAAAGGAAGTAGTCCAGTCAAATTTTATTATTTCAAACAATTATTTTTTGTGTTAGCTATGTCTAATACCTATGAATTTTTAACCAAGGGTGTCAATGGCAGGGCATCTTGGTGTGCACCTGTCTTCACTGCTACCTATTCTATGTTGGTGCTCCTTGATATGAAGTTTATATTTATGTTTCATATTATTAAAGATTCCCATAATAGTGGTACCTTTGTTACATTCCTCAAATTGTTCTAAGAGCATCTTAGGTTTACAAGACCATGGCTCAATAATTTCTGTGTGTTAGATAATGTTGGACTCCACAAGGTGGCTGATGTTATAAGAAAAATTTCAAAGTTCAATATTGAAGGGGTGATCAGAAAAAGTGAATAGGATATTGGCTCTATTTAACTCTTATTTATTCCAGCCTAATATCCCTTTCTGAATCTGATTGAGGAGAGCTTTGAATGGCTTAAGAGAGTTGGCAAGTGTTTATCTCAGATGAAACTGGGCCTCTTCTTGGTTTTTTATGTGTATTATCATGTGATCTACCAGCTTAGACAGTGGGTAAATTCTACACCCACTCATATTCCTTTGAATAGATGTCTTGATTTGATCTTATTGACTTGATCTAATACTTTAGAATTATTATTTTTATCTCCTTTTATTTTTTATAAAGCGCTTAAATTAGAAAACTACACAGCATGAGATAAATTTCAATTTTTTATGTGCCACACATCCTTAAAATAAGTGGATAAAATTAACACTGTTTAAGTTTATTTGTTATAGGGCAATCTGTAAGGGATTTTATCCCTTTCACAAGAAGTACATCAAACTCTGGGTCAATTGGTAGTCACAGCAATACAGAAATTGCATTTTTAAATGCAAAAATATGAATTGATAATAATAACAGATCAATTAAATCAATTGATTCAAAAACACGTTCAAAATTGATCAACAAATGCGCTATTAAGGGGAAAGCAAAAACAAAAACAAAAGCTCAAACCAAGACAAAAATATATATTCTATTTCAAATTTGAAAATCTAAGCACTAGATGATAGATCTGATGGCAACCAATTAATAGCATTCAAAATTAGCTCCAAAACTCCCAATACAACCAATCAGCCTAGAATTAAATGGTTAAACTCAAATCATTAATATTCAGGGGAACCACCTAGCCAATCATTTGATGCAGAGCAACCAAGCCAGAGAATTAGCACTCATCCAGGGCCACAACAATATCACAAACATAGTACAGTAGAATACTGCAATGCACTACCCCAAATTACTTCTTCATTCATTGCAGGCTGCAGACCTGCAAAGAAATACTTTCTAACCTACTCTTGCAGGATCACCTGGTAACCACTATGTCCTCTTTCACACTTGACTTCAGTATTTAAGCTGAGGAAGTTCCCCTTTGTCAATTGCTCCAACAATTTTTATTCTTATCTTAGCCAATAAATCTATATTTTCAAAAACTTATAAAACTTGATTAGTAGATCTAAAAGGCTCTCCTTCAACAACATGAAGCTTATCCTCATTGTATGGGATTTTTTTGTATTAATTAGTTATGGGAAAGCCAATGTGAACTTTGAAACTCATGAACATACCCCCACCAATAAATCAGAAGACTCTATTTGGTATTGTTTTGGTCCACATAGTTGCTATGCCCCCTATGTAGAAACAGCATTATTTCCCCCCATTATTCATCCCAAGGTCCCCTGGTTGTTTTTGGGATATACCAGTGTCTATTATCTCTTAAACCATTTCACTTCCTTCCTGGGGAGATTCTGCCTATTTGGTCACCTCTTGCACATGTTAATGATAGGGATCCCAGTAGGGTTCACTCTAGTCAAATTCAACTTGGGAGCTCTCCTTCACTCCATTGGAGAGAGACCTCCCAATGAGTGGATCCCTGAAACAATCATAATTAAATCAGAAGATAAATTATCAGGGTTGAAGAACAAAAGATATTAAAAGGGGAGGCAAAAAGAAGTTAATTTATTGATATACATATTAAAAGGGGTAATATAAGCAGATTTTCTATTCAAATTTTAACATTGCTGGCCAAAGGAAAGGACATCACACCAGATGTCACAGGTGATCCTTATTGCTACCACCAGAATACTTCTTATTCCAGCATCCCAGTCACTATTCTCTTATGAAAGGGGACACACAGATATACTTTATAGGAATTAATATTATGTGGCTGATTTTATAACTTCCTAGGAGGCCAACATCCTAACCCAATGAAGGAAGCCCCAATAGTTCCCCTCACCCCAGAGGACCTTTCTATCTATGATTTCAGCAAGCTTGTCAGAAATTCATCCAGTGGTGGGTTCTGGAGAACTGGCAGGTGGTTGGCCTGCAGTCCAGAGGGAAGGGCCCACCACAGGAGTGGTGTCAACTTTACAATATACAAGAGGGATTTCCCAAGAATAAAACAAAGCCTGCTGTGGGGCACCATTTAATTGATTAGGCCCACAAGAGTGATGTACAGGATTCCAAATATCTGAGTTTAAGTGGATTCTTTGGGTGCTACTGGTTCTTGTGGGTGGCTGGGCCCCAGAGTTAATGGGGGAGTCATGGAGACTAGATATTTGAGCAGGTGGTTATACTTGTTGCAAAATAGCAAGGGCTATATGGTGATCCACTTTCCTTCAAAACCAATGAGCTCAGTTTCTCTAGTTTGGGCTTCTGGGTTGTATTAGAGGATCTCTTCAAGGGTAAACTCAGTATAGTCTGGGCTTAGAGGACACTTAGTTAAATAGATGGGGCTGTACAGGACTCCAGGGGGCGGTATAACTTGAGCGGCTGGTCCATAGCTTCTTGGGAATAGTTGTCTGCAGGAACAAAGCCATAGTGATCAAACTGTATATGATAAAGTGCTAAAAGGAAGTAAGCTATAACCTGAGTGAACCAAAGGTTCATAACACTTTATTGTAGGGATGGTGCCGTAAATTAGACGGCATGTGTATAATGGTCAAGGCTATCAGTGGAATTACTCCTGATAGTCAAGACTAAACTGGTTTGCACCCAAATCCGTCAGATCCAACAGATTTGTAATTCTAATTGTATATTGGACGTTACAATAGTATAGCTGTACTATTACATCCAGGTTGGATTAGGCTCAGGTATTACTAGCAGCTTCTTTAATGGGCAGCTGCAAGCTGCAGCCACTCCAGGGTAATGTGCACCCACTTTTCTCTGTCGGATTGTCCAGATTGTCCTAAGATGGAAAGAACACAGATGCAAGAGCCTGGTGGATATCAGAAGATCATGTAATGTTCCTGACAATGGTGCAGGTGTTAATAACACTTCTGCATCCATTGTGCAGCCAGGATGGTATATAAACTTCCCTTCTTTACCAAATAAAAAACACACTTTCACATATTAAATCTTGCCTTTGCTCAACTCAGTTGTTACCTATTAAATAAAGGCCTATTGCTATACTCTACCAAGCAGCTATAGACATTAACCCAAAGACGTCAACCAGGCCCAATTCACAACATTGGTGCTCACTCCTAGAATGTATTCTTCCAAACACACCAAACCTGCAGGACGCCCCCACTGTGGTCCTGTTTCAGCCCAGGGAGGGAATGGCCCACTCTCTGCTTCTGCTTTAGCATACCTGAGAAGCATACTCCAGCAGATGCCAGAACTATCCTTCCTGGAGACCACCAACCAGGATGGTTCTCTCCAAAATCCCCAGGAGCTGCCTGTACTGAGCCAGTTCATGGGAGATGTGCAAAGACCTCCCTCCATTCAATGCTATCAAACCTTAAATTTGAATGTGGTAATCCCCAACCCTGTTAATGCCAATATTGTACCCTCCTCCCAAATTTTGGACTCTACTATCCAAGGAATGGATGAAGTAGCAGTACAATATGGGGAGAACTTAGCCCGCCTGGAAATCCTGCCAGTGTATGGACCCTCAATCAGGGAGAGATTCCAAACCTTGAGCCACATCACCCCAAACCAGCTCAAGAAGTACATGAAGACTATTGACCAAATTAAGGAGTACCTATACTACTTTGTACATCCTGCTATCTGTCATAATTGTGTCCACCTTGAACATTAAGAGAATGTTCTTCTGCATCAAGGGCAATTGATTGCAGCCCAACAGAACTTCTTACAGACCTTGTACTCTGATCTCAGTTCAAGCTTTGGTTTGGTCAACCAACAGATTGCTGAGCTGGTCAGAAACCAGATGTCTTCCACCAAGTTCCTGAAGACCATGGAGCAATCCTTCCACAACTACATCCCTCAGGTGGTTCAAAAAATTCTTAACAATTATGGGTTGGATCCACATTGGATCTCTGTGCTAACTGGACAAGTCAAAAGCTCCAGAGACCTCTTCCAGGCTATTGTACAGGAACTGGAAAAGATAACCACTGGTACTACAGCAGACAAGACCACCAGGAATGACAACAGCATGCTTCATAAAGAGGTGAAGGAACCCTTTGGTCATTTTAACTCCTTGGAGAAGGACATGCAGGAACTCCAACAGGATAATACCTTCTTGTATGGGGACCTATGCACTTTCCAGGCTCAATTAGCCAAAGGACTTAAGGATCTTAAGGCCATTTATGCTGGTCCCAAGCATGACCAACAGAGACAGGCCGTCTTAGAGAAGGTCAACCAGACCTTTGCTGAGACCACCTGTCAACAGATCCAAGGCTTAGAAGATGAAGTAGATGGACTGGTAAAAGAAAACCAAGTCATCAGAGAAGAGCTCAAGGACACCAGAGCCACTTGCTTCACTCTCCAAGATCAAATTGATTGCCTTGCTGCTTGTCTACCAGCCTCCCCTCCTAGAGGAAGGACTGTGCATTTTGAGGAACCTAGGTCAATTAGTAGACTTTCCTTGGGTAGTCAGGCACACTCCTCTGGTAATGAATCCTGTCATAGCTATGATGAAGACAATTCCGCCCAGAGAAACATCCCTAGGAACATCATGATGACTGAAGCAGTACTAGAGAGTAGTGAGAACCCCTGGCTACTCCTGAGCAAACCAGATTGAAGGAACATCAGGCTGCCTCAGAAGCTAGGTATTAAGCTTCCAGAAGCAACTACTCTCCCATCAGACAATTATTCAACACAAGCAACGTGATCCCTAACTTCAAACCTGTCAATTTGCCAAAATTTGATAGGAAAAGTAATGTCACCATGTTTTTGAGATTGTACAAGAACACAATGTATGGGGCTGATGAGGCAATGAAGAACTCTGCCATCTTCAACTGCCTAGATTCTGAGACCCAAACCATCATCATGCCTAGACTCCCAGAACGTGGATGGACCTTTGCCAACATCTCAAAGGCATTAATGGATGAGTTTGGCAGCAAAGAAGCCCTCAACAACCGGAAAATGGACTTTGTGGAGGGAGGCATCAGAAAAGGAGAAACCATGCAGGAGTTTGCTGATAGGTTTTATCTAGAGGCCCAGACTTTGATCTCCCTGAAGGCTGCTTCCTTCATTGATGTTAAGTCTGCTCTGCTCAATGCAGTACAACCTAACAAGAACCTCTCTCTTGCTCTGAAGTCTGGAATCTATGGAGCCCACAATGTCTCTGACCTGATTTGCCACCTGCTCACATTCAAGGATGACTTTGAAGTGCCCATGCCCTCTGGACCAAGAGCATTCCAAGAGAATAGAAACAAACCATCTTTCTCTGACAAGCCTAAAACTGGTGAAAGCTCTACCACTCAAGGAACAGCTGGTACCAATAGCAACCACACTTGCTATAAGTGTGGAAAGCTAGGACACATGTCTAGAGAATGCAAGCAACCAGCACCCAAGGTACACCACGTAGGAGCAGAGGAGTATGACTCAGAAGGAGATCAAGAGGATGAGGAGGCCTCTCAAGACAAGGAGCCAAAAAACTGCTAAGCAACCAGGATGAGGAGAAATCCCTGGTTGCCCATGTACATATACCTCCCCTCTCTCCACCCTCTCCCCTCCCACCTGAAGACCCAGGTGCTCCTGGCTGTGTCCCTCAATCTGACACAGCTCTGACTTTGGAACCCGCAGACTCCAAAGTCCTCACACCAGCAAGCCCTAGCCTAGGCTCCACTGATCCTGACGCTAGCCCCTTGCTCTGCTACCCTGACTCCCAGGAGATAGAAGAAGACCAGCTGCATAGAATTCTTGCTATCAACGCCCTCACCAGAGGCAGGAGAATAAGGAAGGAACCCTTGATCACCCCTGAAGCCCAAGAAACAGTTGCACTTCCTTACGCTGAGCAGTTGACCCTCCCTACTACTGAAGTCACACATGAGAGTGATAGCGCCAAGAAAATGGCACAAATCCTCAAGTCTGTTAATGTCTCTGCTTCTCTGGATGCCCTGAAAGGATTCAGTCCTACCTTGTGTACAGCTTTGGAAGAATTCCTTAGTAAATACAAGGATATGGATGTCTATTGAGTAACATCTCTAAGCAATGGAACTGATAGAACGGACTGCACCTACATTGATATGATGGTCCACAAGGTTAAGGTCCAAGCCATCATTGACTCTGGTGCACCAGGAAATATCATCTCCTTGCAACTAGTCAAGAAATTGAAGTTGGCCCCAGACTTGGATTACCAAGAGGTATTTGGGACAGCAGGTCCACTTACCACTAAAGCCATGGGCGCTTACTTGTCATTGCTCCTGCGGTTTGGGAAGTTGATTGTAACCGCCCCTGCTATAGTTCTGGACAATCACAGTTATGATATCCTTATTGGCACAGGGTTCATGACAAGGTATGGGACTATTACCAACCATGGTGATAATACCTTCAAAATCCTAGGTCAGACTATCCCCATGTACTACAATGGTGCTAAGGTGGTTGACCTTCCCAAGAAGAAGCTTCACTTCATCAACATGGAGTATGCTGACAGTGATATTCCTGTGGCCTATACCTTACGGCACAGGAAGCTTAGGATGCTTCCCCTGTCAACCAAGGAGTACAAAGGGATCCCCTTGTACGCTTCCTCCATGTTTACCATTCCTTCTGGGTCTCAAGTGATTCACCATACTGGTCTGTCCTTGGAGATTCCTTCTGAGCTACATGGTGAAGTCTTTGGCCATCATGGTGCCTCTCGCCTGGAACCATGGATCTGTCCTGGACTAGTCATTCCTGGACCAGAAGAGCTCCAGGTCCTGCTAGCCAACCTTGGTCCTGTCCCCTTGACTGTGCAGAAAAATCAGTTATTGGGATATATCAGACTAGAGGAACATGCCAACTTGCTCCAAGTGTCACCCTTTGCTGGACTTGATGAGCTAGAACTTCCTGTGAACCAGCCCTTGGTCTTGCCTGTGATTCCTTGTGACTCTCTGATTGGTCTCACTGAACCAGAAAAGGACCAGTCACTGGCTCTCTTCAACAAATACAAGGGATTCTTTGCCAAAGATGACTTGGACCTTGGGAAAGCCATTGGAGTGGAGCATACCATTGATACCCAAGGACAACCCCAATCTGGTCTCACCCTATTTGCCGTAGCCAAGCAAACCAAGCTATAGCTAACAAAGAACTTAAGAAGTTACTAAGCTCTGGGCTGTTAGTACCCAGTAAAAGCCC